>WHUX01000750.1:0-11989 GCA_015179025.1 Terfezia claveryi
AAACTTGGTCGGTTTTTTATGGATTTTCGGGAGTCCACTAAAGCGTGGCAGCTTCCGAATATCTTCGTTCCAAGCATTAGCCAGTAGGAAATTTTCCTCTTGTTCGGTCAGGGAATAGGTATCTGACTGAACAATCTGGTCCAAATGTGTTTGCAAGTTTTTTATAACTTCATGACACTTATCAACGTTGATCTTGGTTATCGATCTATCGTTGGCTAAATAGTCATTGCATTGCATAATATACCATGTTCGGGATACTACAGCAGTACCAAGATTCTTGTCCGTACTTGTTATGAATAAATCGTGTTTTTTCAAGTACTCCAACAGTTTTACTGCATCTTTCATCCCTTGGTGATTGATGCCGGTTGTTTTAGGTACTTCTTCGATCATTCGACATAATCGAGAACGTCCCTCGGCCAACCCTGCTTCGACAGGTACTGATGCTTTAGGAGCTGGTATGGGTGTACCGGAACCTAAAGAGTAGCGCTGGTCATATGCTTTATTGTCTTTTACCATTGTAATGACATTTCCATCTAATGGTATTGCAAAAGTGCTCGTAATCATGTAAGACAATAGAAGTTTTTATTTCAGTACTAAACATAAAGGGGAAACCCTTGCTAATGGAGTTCACCACGTCATGTGGCAACTCCACTCCTTCCAACAGATGTACTCCTTGCCGAAATATAAGCGAGTCCAACAATGCCAGTGGTATTCGCTGACGAATTTCTATCACTGCTTGGTTGAAAGGGATGTTTAGTAAATGGTCTGGATAAGACGATGGGTTAGACCAGGTCCACATACCTTCTGAGTCTTTTTCTGACTCTTTGTCTTCTTCACTTTCAACGCTGAAGTGGCAGCGTTGGATTCGGCTCGCTTCCTCTTCTTCCCGTTTGAAGTTTTTGAGGGAGCGTTTTTCGCTAGCTTTGCTGGCGTTTTGCCCTTTCCGTTGCCTTTTCTCTTCGAATGTATAGTTGATACAATTTGAGTTAGATAATGATCGCTTTAGCCCTTTCGGACAGATAGTACCTTTCTCTTTTCGAAGAGCGTCTTGGACGGCTTTGCGAACCGTATCAGCCAGACTATCTTGTGTGATAGCTGGACCCTGTTGGGGGTCTTTCACGGCATCCTTCAACTTCATCTTATTCAGAGCTGTTTCCAGCTCTGCTATTGCCTTGCCTCCGGCAATATCTACTACTCGAGTAGCATAAGTGAAGATGTCCTAAGAAAGCAGGCCTTTTTTGTTGGTAAGAAATGACGTATTCTTGCCAGTGGGGGTAGTTGGATCCATAGCGTTATGAAGGGCTAACAGTTTTTCATAACGTTGATCAATAATATTGATCACTGGTTTTTAGATCGCTGGGTGACGTAGTCTAGTATGGAGGAATGTTACTTCCTGTTCTCTTGCTATAATAGCTTGGGAAAGCATTTTCATATAGAAGGCCAACACCTTCGATTCGACTCCTACTAGAAATACCTTCGCAGTAGAGGTTTGATCGAGTAGATCATTCCCATCATCCAAGTCCATTCCCTCGCAGGAATCCTCCAAGTATTCCTTAGAAAATTGGATTTTCAGAACATGGATGCCCTGGATTTCAGTAGGCCAGGTCCCTCGTGATTTGTACTCCTCCAACTTTCTTAAGGTGGCTCTGGCCCTGTAATAGGTCTGAGCCAACTTGTAGCGTTGGACCAAAAAGGAACGGAGACTTTCGCGATAACTCGTCGGAATGAGGTCAATGACCTCATTCAGCGATGTCGCGCGTGCAGAGTGGTTCACTCGTTGGACAGATTGGTTTATCTGTACGAACGAGGAGGAGGAGGCGGCGAAGGTGGACGGAGATGGGGAGCGGATGGCACGAAGGGAGGACATTGTTGTATCATGAGTGGGTATGGATCGTTTGTGCGAAAAGAATTCTTCTTTGAAAGTCAGGGGGGAGGAAGAGAATTGTTAGAATTCCTAAAGAGTATCATGAAGCAGACAACTTGACTTGTGGGTCACTGTTAGTTTCGTCTGGATTGACTCTTCAGTGCTTAATACTTATACCTTTTCCTACCTCTAGTGTGACTCACGGTAATTTGTGATTATTTCCATGGTGTGGGTGGGCTGACCACCCTCTTCTAAAAATCTAAATTAAAAGTGTGACTCGTACATGCATAATGGTGTGACTCATTATGTGTGACTGCGTCATGCAGTCAGCAATACTAATTTGGGGGCGGTGTGCTAATCTTACCTACATGCATGACACATGCACGATGGGTGTGACTCCGACGTGCATGTGCATGCATGATGACTGCATTGCGCTAATGCAAGGTAAGCGCTAGTAATATACCCTTGCTAGCGGCTATGTTTCAGTGTGGTATACTAAAAACATAACCGAATTCACCCAGAGTTAGCTGCAATGAGAGCGGTTACCCGAAGGGGCGAGCTAAGCGAGTAGCGGAAGTAGAGGGGAATGGAGGGTGAATTCGGTTATGTTTTTAGTATACCACACTGAAACATAGCTGCTAGCAAGGGTATATTACTAGCGCTTACTTTGCATTAGTGCAATGCAGTCATCATGCATGCACATGCACGTCGGAGTCACACCCATCATGCATGTGTCATGCATGCAGGTAAGATTAGCACACCGCCCCCAAATTAGTATTGCTGACTGCATGATGCAGTCATACATAATGAGTCACACCATTATGCATGCACGAGTCACACTTTTAATTTAGATTTTTAGAAGAGGGTGGTCAGCCCACCCACATTATGGAAATAATCACAAATTACCATGAGTCACACTAGAGGTAGGAAAAGGTATAAGTATTAAGCACTAAAGAGTCAATCCAGACGAAACCAACAGTGACCCACAAGTCAAGTTGTCTGCTTCATGATACTCTTCAGGAATTCTAACAATTCTCTTCCTCCCCCCCGTCATAAAAAGCTTTCTAGAATTTTAAAGCTAACTGAGAGCATCTATTAGATATAATAGACTCAGAGAGGCTATTGTAGTAGAACACCTAGTTGAGGTAGAGATTAACTAGGTCTGGAGTAGAATAGGTATCTCAATAACATATCATATATCTTATTTTAGTTAATCAGTTTACTATACTTAGAATAGTATTGAATCCTAAGTCTTATAGTAACTTAGTTATAAAGTCTATAATTAAGTATTCTCAGGGTTGATCTGGGATTTCTAGGGGCTTCAGAGTTTTATGGAGGATATAGTGAGTATACTTTAATTGCTTATAAATATAGTAGTTCTATATATACCTTTCTATATTTTTCTACTACTTAATTTAGGTATACTATCTGGCTAGTAGCTCTAAAGTCTTAGCTACTTTAAAATGGCCTAAAGCTAAGGTGTCATAATATTCCTTAATCAGTTGTATCTACAGCTACTCTTTGGGTATATAAAGCTAATCTAAGTAGTATAGAAAGCTATCTTATGTAGTACATTCAGCTAAAGAAATCTTAATATAATAGTATTATCATCAATAAGAAATCATGTTTGCATCCTATGCATTTGGATACATAGGATGTATAGGATGCATAGGATGAAAACTCAAGATCAGGATGCTAAAGCTCAGTACTGATACATCAGGATGTACTAGTAGTTTGTACATACACTTGAGATACAACATACTCTACTCCTACTCCTAGAACATAATATACAGGTGTGGCAGGTACTCTCCCTCCTAGAACATAAGACAAATATGTGTCTGCTCCTAGGATGCAAAGTTAATTTGAACTTAATTCCAATGTAATTAGTGGGTCAACCTATGTCCCTGATATCTATATAAGTTGCACCTGTATCTCTGATATAAATCCAAATTAAGAACTATTCTAGATACTGTTGCAAACACAACTTGCTTCCCTAATGCCATTGGTTTATTTCTTACTCTTCCTTAATACTTATGTAAATTTCTGTACATCTTCAACTCTAAGATAGTTAAAGCTCATATTGCTAATACAGGGTTTTCAACCTTGTTCATTAGAGATGCATTAGAATTAAGCAGGTGAATTCAGAATGAGTATTAGGTATAGTATCTAGTTCTAGTTTAATATTATATATATTTAACTTCTACCTAGCTAATTTCTACCCCTCCTAAAAAAAAAACCCTGGAAAAAAAGAAAATTAATATAAAGTATAGTTAGAAAACAAAACACCAATAAATCTACCTCATGTAATCCCCAAGCTTATTCATCTATGTCAAGATCATTTTTGGTCTGCTCATCATTAGAGGTTTGGTATTTATTGTCTTGCATATTAAAGATGGAGTTAGCCTTAAATGGGTAATAAGTATAGAGAGACATAAAACTTACTAAGGGAGTGGTCTTTATCTTCTTCAGTATAAGCCAAGTACTGTATACTAGCAAGAATATATTACCATGTAAGTTGAGTTGCTTGTTTGGCCTAGAAAAGTTCTTGAGTAAGCTCAGCTTTAAAGGCTGAAGTATTACTAATGTTGAGGAGTTGGTGTGATTTTAGATATCCCTTAAGTTGTGCAGCTGCCAATTATATACCTATATCTACCTTTATGACAGCTAAGAGGAGTGTATGTACTTTTCTATAGTATGCATTCTAGGTGGCTAGAAAGTGTTTGTATGTTACTATATATATTAAAATATAACCTTATTATATTAGATTAAAAGTACTTACAAATGGATATATCATATTGGAAATCCTTAGTTTTAGGTAGTTCTATATATACCTCTGTGGTTCATACCTTTAGGCAATAATGTATCATAGAGGTAAAATAGCAAATAAATACTTCATTGATAGAATCAAAGAAGGTTTTATTAAAATTCCTGCTTATCTTGATTGAGACAAAAAACTTGCGGAAAATAACATTCATTATTTTGCTCACTCAGAAATGCCTTTAGTGGGTCTGTATAAAGAGAATTAGATATGTCAGACTTTCAACTCTATAAGGAACCTTTACCTCTTAGCTATCGGTATAGCAAATAAACTGATCCTCTAGTAATAGGTATTTCACTTACTCAGTAATCTCATATTGTGGTAGCTTAGATAACCCAAAGACCTTAACAATATTGTATTTACATTTATAAACAAGATGGGAGTGAGTTCATAAATATATACTATAGAACTATATAAGTTTAGATTAATATCTAATATTACAGATAGGAAATATTACATATATACATGTTTACTATTTTGATATATTCCAGTTCTTGGCTAGTGTCCTCTTGTACCTTAATTCAGCTTATAGACAACAGTTGCTAGATCTTCTCTATATTCAGTATAGGATTTATGAACAAGGTATAGTACCATATATGCAAAGTCACTTGAGTCATAAGTTCCTTATATTACTCTGATATAGTTCAAAATGATTATGATCTTAGCCTGATGCGAGATAGCTTTTTAGCCATACAGTCAGGCCTATCCTCCTAATGTGTATTATAGTCCTCTGAGTTTAGCTGAACCTATAACTTGGCATATTACTCATACTAGACATAATGTGAGTATGCAGCCACCCTTTGCCAGTAGAGAGTGGTAGTAGGGAGGACTATGTATATTATAGTTAGCTAGACTAATCCTAATTTAGTTGTGGAATAGTACTTACTTACATCCTGAAACTTGGTATAAAGGTAGAGCCATAGTCAATGTACACTTTTGTTATAGAATATCTAGCATTTGACATAGTATATTGTTTAGAAAGTTGTATATAAGGAGGCTATAATACAGTCTCCTCAACTTCCTCTCATTAGTCCCCCTCAGTAATAGTTTGTTATCTTTTAACCTCTTGACAACTTAGGTGTCATAATATTATACAAGGTAGATATGGGGAATAGGAATAGGCCTATAATTGATGATTAACTTCCTTAATTTTGTACTCAATAGTACCTACTGCACTTCAGGTTTGTAAATGTAAAAGATAAGGATATTAATAGGAGGCTATAGAGAGTAGACATGAGGGATAAGGAAGGTTACAAGAGGTGATAAAGAGTAGATGTAAGAAGTTAAGAATTTAGGCTAACTTAGCATACTAGAGATCAATGGTTGATATACTACATTAAGTGTTTTCTATCTGCCTTTAATGCTAATCCTATCTAGATAACCAGTATTTTAAAAAAAACTATCTAGATAAACAAATACTTTACTCAACTAAACTAATACCCAACTAACTCTAAAAGTATTTGATAAACCTTAACTAATCACAAGAAAACCTGACTAACTATAAACAAACTCAACTAATAATAAAAAAAACCAACTAAAAACAAAATAACTAACCCTGAAATAAAACCCCTAAAATAAAACCCAAATAATACCTGACGTCCAAAGTCATATAATAATCCTTACTACCTTCATTTCCTACTACTACCTCCATTGCCTCAGTTACTACTGACCACCTGCAGCAGGTAGCTGATATGTATTCAGAGGGTTTAGGGAGGTAGGGATGGTAAGGTTAAGAAGTGCAAACAGGGGTAAAGCTTAGGCATTTATTATCTCCCAATGGTATTAGGCTATGTTCAACCCATGAACTTTACTCACTATCTGTCGAATGCTCTAGAGTTAGTTCAATTGAGTAGCTTGATACCCTACAGCTACCACCTAATATGCCTTGATAAGTTAAGGACCATAGGTAATTTTTGGCTGTTTGAGGTATTGAATGTAGTAGTAATCCTCATCATTACAATTAATGATGCCTGTATTTGGGAAGAGGTGCTTGTGCTCCTTCTTGATATTGTTTAGGATTTCCTGCTAGTAGGTCACTATTCCATGGAGTTTATACTTACATTGTTCAAAAGTATAGTCTTTTATAGGTATCCAACGCTGATAGACCTCAGTAACATTATATACATTTATATTAGAATCTTTAGTAAAATCTTCATATTTGTTTTGAGGGATAAACTTCTCAAGTTCGAAATAAGAATCAGCTCAGAAAGAGGTATTGGCTCTTAGAGATATAGAATAGAGTAATATTATTAGGTGTACTAGGTTACTTTTAGATATTCGGAAAAATGCCTTCACCTCTGTATCAGAATGGAGACTAGTATAGTTGCTAGGAAAGCTGAAGTTAAAGGCCACTACTATCCCTGTAGCTTCACTAATATTGAAGATATTATCTTCTTCATTAGAGTTCTTATGAGTATGTACTCTCTTTTAAGCATGCTTGATAGCCAGGTTTTTTAATATCTCAGAATGTTTCTTCAGGCAATCTTGTAGTAGTACCTCTAGTGCCTTGTTGTAAGACTTAGACTTACTAGCTAGTTGATTACTCATAGAACTTCTAAATCTAGTTAGGCTGTAAGTAGCAATAATAAGAGTATCTTTCTCATTTTGACTTACTGAGGCCCAACTTTAGATTGAATGTTAGGTACAATAGTTCTTGACAGTATTACACTATAATGTATAGTCAGTATCTTGAGTATCTTATCCTAAGTTGGTCTTTAAGTTCTGAATTAGGTTCTTTGAAGCAACCATTTTAGTTGAATATGGGTCATGTTAGTCTTGTCTAAGTTAGTTGGGTTGTCCTTTTCATACATTAGGTATAAGTTTGAGTAAATAGAGGATTACCTTATATAGAAATATGCCTAAATAAAATCTTAGTATTATGTAAAATGTAAAGGTAGCTATTATTTAAGTAAATATGGTACATAGATTAGGAATGATGATTCACTATAACTATAATGGGGTACATTAAGTCTTTTATATACTAGATAGGTAAAAGTCTTCATTTAAACTTTGAAATTATGACTATTTGAGGTCAAACTTTAAAATAGATAGAAAGTAATATATGTGCTGGATCATATCTAAACTTGATAGCACTAGCCCACTTTAAAACCAGCTTAGTCTATAAACATACTAGGGTAGTGTAATGGAGAACGTTATCTCATTGCTTATATAATTGATTATATACTTTTGTATTTCCTATATTACTACTAGTTTATGTAACTAAGCCTCTCGGTTGAAGGACTAGCCTTCAACCACCTCCTATTGCTTTATAAGCGTCCATAGCACGCGGAATCTGTCATGGAAAGTTCTATGGCACTTGCCATATGAAGACACCCTCATTATAGCCGCGTAACCTCTGTTTAAAGCGTGTGACTCATTACTATGCCACATGACTATCGTTTATGGCGTGTGACTCATTACTATGGCCACATGACCCCTTTTGTACAGTGCACCACCTTCTAGTATGCCACCCTTTATTGTATTTATTTCCTTAGTCATCAGATCTCAGAGGAGTATAAATAGGCCGCTGGATTCCCTCTGGAATCCACAGAAAAACAAGAAGCGACCAAGCAAGTATACAGAGCAAGCAAGCCTATCTTCCAATCAGATCAAGATCATATAGCTTAGATAGCACAAATCATATAAGATAGATTACACCAGTTAATTACTGTTCCCTTCGGGAACGTCCCACATAGTAATCTCCCTACCCTTCTGAGGTCTTACCTCAGCAGAACCGAAATACACAAATGTCCGTGCGTATGGATATAGATTGTATAAACGGTACCGAATGAATACTGTCTAGTACTATTCATTACATTTTTTTTAACTCACTTACCTAATCTTTACTCTTAAATCCAAGGCCTGATCAACCTTCGGATACCTTTATTACACTCACACAAGTGTACACAATTCAACACCCAAGTGCACATATAAAATCGATATCGTTATTCAACTAGCTAGCCAACAAAATCCAACAAACGAGATATCAGACTCTCAACTGCAGTACATCAACAAAAGACTTAGAAGCAAGCTAAGCAGAGCTCTAACGGGCAGTAGTATCCCACATTAAACAATCCCACCCTCGTTCACAACACTTTTCCCAATAAGATCGACAACTCATCTTGCACTCCTGGCAACCACTATTACATCTGTACCTATAAATCCAGTACACCATTGAAAAACCGGCCCCCCAGGTCCCAGGAATAATTGGTCTAAACAACCAAGTGTCACAATCCCAAGGCTCAAATCTCGCTGCCTCCACTGCAGCCATTTCCTCCAGAAAAGAATTACCTCCATCAGAACCTTCCTTAGGTCCAGACATCTCTACCAATACCTCTGCGCCCCCAACGTCTACCTCAACACACCAATCCGAAAACGTGACACTCTTGCCGGAAGAACTAGAACTAGATTCTAGACCAGTAGACGAAGAAAAACCAGGACCATAAGAAACATCAGGATCCTGACATCCAGCCTTACCAGCCTCATGAGCCACTGAGCCAACAGAACTGTCAGTCGAACGGAGATCATAAGGATCATCAGCCACCACACCATCAGCATAGAAAGGTACCAAAGAAGAAAAGTAACTCGACGATTGTATCACATAACCAGCTGCATTTGGTTATAGACAGACGACGAAATCAGACATAATGGTGTCTGAACTTAGTAAGAAGACTAAGAGGTCGAGATGGTTAACTATGTTACCCAAAGATATTAAGAAATTAGTGGAAGAAACTCCCAGAAAGACCAGATTTATAATTCCTAACACAGAAGGGGAAATAAATCTGCCCATAGATATAGAAATAGGAGAACCAGGTGGAGCAGGAACCAAACTATATTTTAGTATGGCTTTACCTCTCGCACCAGAAGAATTTTGGAACAGACATCTTCCAACAATTGAGGAGATTTTGAAATATACTCGCTCAATGGGACATGCCCAACAGTATCATCCTGATGATACATGACTCTTAATGGAAGCCGTAGCAAAACACTACTTATGGCTAACACCTTACCCATTCAAAGAAGAAGACTTAGAAATGAATGCATTTTTAAGTAAAGAATTAAGGAAACCTGTTGTTCCGCTTTTAAGGAAACCGATTTGGGTAATAAATAACTGGGAAGAAATAATGGCATTTATGATGAGTGGCACTCATCTAGAAGAATCAGCACATACCGTGGAAGATTTTTTCAATCCTAGCAAAGAACTTCCAGGAGCATTCCTGAGAACACCAAAAGATCAATCGAAAGGCAAAGGTCGAGCACCTGAGACACCAGAAAGGAGGACTGGGTCAGCCAAAGAACCAGACGACAAAGACCAACTACCAGAAGATATAGAATTACCAGAAGACGATGATGATCTAGATACAGGACTAGACCAACAGAAGCAGAGAACACAAGGAGGAGGACGAGACCCCGATGATAGCGGAGATGATAGCTCGGACTCTGATAAGGCATCGTCAGTTGCAAGTCAAACTCTTAAAAGAAAACCCAAATGAGGAAAATCAGTTCAACACCAGCAATGGGAATCTACAATAGGAATGGTCACAACGAGTAACCATAAAGCAATGAATGCTTTAAAAGGAATAAAGATTGATATGCCAGAAAAATTAAGAGGAGAAGACAAAAAATGGCAAGACTCACAATATTTTGACTCTTGGGCCACAGCAATGCAACGTTGGTTTGTTCTCAAAAGAATAGATTTAGAAGGTGCTTCAGCTCTGGAAATTGTTGGATTCAGAATGGAAGAGAGCGCACTCATTACTTATAATCAATTCCTAAGAGAAAAAGGAAAGAATGCAACATTCTTTGGTTTCATACTAGCACTAAGGGATTTTCTGATACCCTCTACTAGTAAGGACATTTTGTGGAAATAATGGGAGACAGCCACACCATACAAGGATGGACATTACATGGGAATCAAACAGTTTGCCAACTGGCTTACTGAAATGCAAATCAAATTGATTGACAAGGATGGCAAACAATCATATCGCAGGAAGTAAAAAGAAGAAAGTTTCTTAATCACCTGCCGCCATACATGTCAGCTACATTAATTCTTTTAATCAAAGAAAAATGGTCATATAATCAGCTCATACATTAAGCGGAGTCATATGAAGCTTCCAAGAAGGATATTGCCCCACCATCCACAACAAATATATCCCGACGACAACACCCTCAGAATGAAATCGAAGTCACGGTCCACGCAGGGACCAGAATCAACGACAAAAAACAGGATTTAATCCTAGCAGCAATCCCAACACCAAACCCAACACAGAAAATCGGAAGGACTCAGATTGGGACACCATCACAAAAAAATTGGATCAGAAGACGAAGATGCAATTAATTAAAGACAAGAAATATCTATGGTGTTGGAACCCTGGACACTCCTACAAGGACTGTAGGAAACGAAAATATAAGGTACCCACGCGTACAGCCGCATAAGATCTAGCTATACTGATAGCCACCAAGGATAAAAACAACAAGGATAAAATCAAGGAATGACCCTTGTCAAGACAGGTACCAGATTTTAGCAAGGTATTCGTTAAAGCTAACGAACACCCCGCACTAGCTTTAATTGATCTCCAAACGAAGGGAGGAGACTTAATCAATTCTCAATTCATACACCTGTACAAAATACTAACTAGAAGTATCGAGAAGAAATCATTGAGTACTGCAATTAAAGGCTTAAAGGGAATGATAGACAAAGCTTGTACTATCAAACTTGATTGGATAGGTTATGTAGAAGAATGAACATTCTATGTAGCTCATTTGACCGGATGGGACATGATACTAGGAGAACCTGCTCTCAGCAAAGTGCTAGCAATAATTCCTGCCCATCAGGAACCAGTTACTATCTAGCCGGAAAACATTCCACGATTCCAGCTAAGTGTATGAAAGGGATCTAGAACCATGGCGAATGGTATAAGATCAGCATATGCACAGGTCAGCTGTGAATCAGTCACAGATTATAGTGAACCGGATAATTGGGAAAATATTAGTGATGCAGAAGAAACTGATTCAGAAAGAGAACTCGTAACAGCTGTTTCTACGGTACAGAAACAATTCAACCCTGTAATGGAGTTTCCCTTATTATTTCCCAAGACAATTTCACGGGAATTACCTCCACTAAGCAAAATTAATCACTCTATCAAACCAAAAGCAGGAGCTACTTGGATACCAAAATGGCGACCTTCAGGACATCGATTTAGACAACAAATCCATGACAAATTAGTTGAAGAAGAAGCATCAGGTTGCATATATAGAGTAGAAAATGACACAAATACTGTAGTCATGTTCACTATCCTAAACGAGAT
>WHUX01000751.1:0-11978 GCA_015179025.1 Terfezia claveryi
ATTACATGTATAAAGGTTGTATGAGGGACTGGACAATTAGATTAGATTAGATAAGGATCTAATCTAATCAGATAATCTCAGGCTAGTAATGTATACTACAAAGTAGATTACTAATAGTGTATTGTTTATTCTCACTATTAAAGTTATTACCAGTAGCATAAGATTACTGTAATAGGTAAAGTAGTATAAGAGTGCCAAAGGTACTTAGAAGATTAACCAGTAGAACTTCTATATTGATTGTACTCTAACTCTGTTCTAAGTTCTAACTATCTGTCCAACTGAAGGGAAATTCAGGGGACTATATATGTTTCCAATGGGGCAGTGCTGGGGCAGTGCTGAGGGAGTGCACCATCATCTGACCCTTATATGATTTGAAATCAACATCATAGAAACTTCTAGATAGTACTTCCAAATACTATCTAGTACAAAATAGGTTAAGTCTTAACTTTGACTTGTATATGTGAAAGCATGTGATAACATATGAAATATTAGCAAGATAGATAGCACACAGAATGTTGTGTGTTTTGAGATACTTGCTGAGTAAGAAAATACATAAGAAATACATTTGTGAGGGAGAGGGTTAGTCATAGGGTATGAGTAAGCTACTTCCTTACATGCCTCCCTGTTTAGATAAAAACTCCATCCTAAGAAATAAACAGGGGAGATGGGTTATGTACATTAGTAGTTAACATTCAACCCATAATACCTATTGTTCCTATCCTTGTAGGAACTACTGCCTTCTACTCCTGTATCATACCTGATATTATTATACCCTTCCTTGAAATCCTTATTAATAGCAATGTCATCAAAATACTGACTAATTACCCTTTGTAGTTGTCTTTCTTCAAAGAAATATGTAAGCATCAATTGGGGTAAGTCCACCTCTTTCTTGCCTGCCACTTTAGCTGCATTCTTAGCCACTTTTTCAGGCAATTTGAATTCAGATTTAGTCCATTCCATAGGTCTACCAGGACTCCATTGCTTATCAGCCTTCTTTTGGTGCTGCTGCAAGGATTTAGTTTCCTGTTTTAGTACATCCTCCTAGACTGCAATCTTATTCAATATTTCCTTAAAGGTTGACTCATATAATATCAGTCCTTTGACTTTAGCCCTAAGCAGGAGTACCAGTCTATCTACTAGTTTCATTTTTAGTGCATGATTACTTATCATATCTTTTCCATTTAGATCCTTGCACTTAATTTTGAACTCTTCCAGGTTCTGTGCATACTGTATGACAGTAACATCTGGCCTCTGATGGTGTGATATATATTGTTTCTATAGAACTTCAGGTGCTACTGTAGAGATGAGTTTGCCTCTCAGTTTTAGCATAAATTCATGGAAATTCCTATCCTCAACTTCTTCTTTCTCAGAGCAATACTGGTTATACCAAGTCTGAGCACTCTTCTCAAACATAAAACTTGCTCTATCCAGACTTTCCCAACTTGCTATATCTATCCCTTGATATTCTACCCAGTTCTGCAATTGTTGCATATAATTGTCAAAGGTAGTTTGATCCCTCCATTTCTCTGATACTCCATCAATCATTAGGGGATTGGGGATTTTTGCAAGTTTGTTTGCCTTCTTGACAAGGGATTTGCTAATCTGTTATGATGGTATCTTTTGACCAGTCTTTTTAGACCATTCCAAGTGGTGAGGACTAGGTTCTCTAGTTGACCTTTTTATGCTGTCATCTCCAGAGCCATTATCTGATTCATCACCCTCAGATCCAGATCCTGGGTCCTCACTTCCACCTCCAGCCATACCACTAGAACTCCTTCTAGACTTCTTATCAGAAGTCTTACTCTTTTTGGTATGTGTTGGCTTTTTCCTATCTTTAGGTGGTGGTGGCATATCTTTTTCAGATATTTCTTCTATATCTGTTTCATAATCTCCATCATCCTCTTCTTCATACTACACACTTTTCCCCTTACCCTTGCCTCCAGCTCCAAACAGTTTTCTTCCCATTTCCTCATGAGTTTCCACAGGTTCTGTTATTAGAGGTACTATTTCTGGAGTATCCAGATCATACAGGTTACCCATAAGCATGTACTGTGTCAGGAAAGGCCAGTTTAATGCTAGCAATGGAACTCCTTTACATGGGTTATAGGTTGGGTAAGGCCATACTGCTTTTGAAGTAGATAAAAGTTGAAAGTCCATTTGAACTGACTTATCAAATTGTTCTTTCTGTTGAAAAATCATAAACTTTTCTGCTGCTTCAGCCAATAGTTCTTTTTTCCTTTTTGATAATATGTTGTTTATTGTTAGGTATATAAATACCTGTGATATCCTTTGGTATCATAATGACTCATTTTTATCCCAAAAGGCTTTTGTTGCAGGAGGTGTTACAATCCTTACTTCAGGCATTGATGAATTAGGGCCAATGACTATTTCCCTTGTTTCTATTTTCTTTTCTGGAATATCTTTCTCAGCTAGAACTTTCTTTTTAGGGGTATTGACTAACTTGGCCTTGAGTGCTTCTAGCTCCTCACTTGTCATTGCCTTTCTCCTGCCTTTCCTAGCTCTACCTCCTCCTTCCATTACACTAGTACTTTTTTGTTTAGGAGTCTCCATGTCTATCAGATATTATACTACTGATTCCTTGGACTCTGTTTCTTCTATTCCTGCTTTCTTTAAGGTAGATCCTGATGAGGAAGGATCTACTTCTTATCAACTTCCTTCTTATCCTCTTTCTGTTGCTTCTGATACCAAGGTTGATTATGGTAAGGGAGAGAGGAGGTTGAAGGGTAAAAGGGTTACTTTTGTTGATGAAATTGTTGTAGGAGCAGGGTTTCCTTTAAATGCTGGGAAGAAAGTTGAGTGGAAGGATAGGGGTTGGACTGCTAGGTACTTGTGTTCTTTTTGGAGGGAAAGGTACAGAAACTTTCCTTGTTCTGCTTACTGGGAGAATTCCCAATTTTTCTTTAGGCTAGGTAGAGAGTGGGGCTGGGATACTCTCTGGAGTTTGGATGTTGATAGGACTAGTTCCTATAATCTTCACCCTTATTGGACTTCTGAGGCAGTTTCTAAGTCTCAGAGTTACCAGATTAGGTAATAGTTGTTTTCCTTTGTATTTGCCAGTTAACTACAATTATTATTGCCCTCTTATGTTATTTACTACTATTTGTAGGCCTTTTGCTGTTACTATTTGTTAAATAGTCTTTTGTTGCTATTTGGGGGATAGTCTTACTGCTGACTGTCAGACTTTATGCTACTATGCTTTGTGCTGTAGGCTTATACTGGCTTTTAGTTTCTACTCTTGTTAGTAGAAACTTTGTTGATTAGGTAAGGTTGATCAAGCCTTTCTAGTTAGGTAAGAATCAAGTTCTTAGGTTAAAAAAAATGTAAAGGTTGTATAGGGGACTGGACAATCAGATTAGATTAGATAAGGATCTAATCTAATCAGATAATCTCAGGCTAGTAATGTATACTACAAAGTAGATTACTAATAGTGTATTGTTTATTCTCACTATTAAAGTTATTACTAGTAGCATAAGATTACTGTAATAGGTAAAGTAGTATAGGAGTGCCAAAGGCACTTAGAAGATTAACCAGTGGAACTTCTATATTGATTGTACTCTAACTCTGTTCTAAGTTCTAACTATCTGTCCAACTGAAGGGAAATTCAGGGGACTATATATATTTCCAACGGGGCAGTGCTGGGGTAGTGCTGAGGCAGTGCACCATCATCTGACCCTTACATGATTTGAAATCAATATCATAGAAACTTCTAGATAGTACTTCCAAATACTATCTAGTATAAAATAGATTAAGTCTTAACTTTGACTTGTACATGTGAAAGCATATGATAACATGTGAAAGCATATGATAACATGTGAAAGCATATGATAACATGTGAAATATTAGCAAGGCAGACAGCACACAGAATGTTGTGTATTTTGAGATGCTTGCTGAGTAAGAAAATACATAAGAAATACATTTGTAAGGGAGAGGGTTAGTCATAGGGTATGAGTAAGCCACTTCCTTACAGCGTGATTGTATGAATGCAGAGGAAATGAAGGATCTGCTGTGTCTGAACATGGTTAGGAGGGCACATTACTGCTATCACATAGTTGTTATTGTTAGGTTAATGTTCATGTATTTAATGAGGCCTTAGATGTTCTAGTAGACTGCCATAGAATTATCAGATTCATTAATATATCTCTTTTCTTTATTCCATTTAGTCCTATATACCCATACAGCTATGTGTGGGAATTTTATATTTAGGTGTTCTATAAAGGCATAGTGATTTGGGGTCTTAGGTATTAGAAATACCCATATTTTGGTACCCTACAAATATGCAAGGAGGAGGGGTATTTTGCTTTAACTCATGGACATCGAGAGTTTGTAAACCTACAGCTTCTGCCTTGTGCTGATCACTCGTAATATACAATTCTCACCAATATATTCTTATCCGGAGAAAATAGGAAAGTAGCTAGCACTGCTACGGAACAGTATTACTAGACATACTAGTAGATAACAAATAGTTCGAGAGTAAATATAAAACCTAGTTGTCATAATTAGAGAGACTGACTTCTATACAACCAAATATTATAAGTGTAGTCTTGCCCAATGTGCATAATCTCAGAATCACTGTAAAACAGGGCAATGAATAAGTAGTTTACCTCATATGTACTTATGCATTATATTGAATGGTGCAGAACATAATACACGAACCTATAGATAATGTGGGGACTAGTGAACAGGTAAGCAGATAAGACCGAAGGGCTTGATGTGATTAGCTATAGTCTTATAATATCTAGCCAACTGAAAGGCTATTGGCAATAATATTGTTTGCCTCTAAGCATCAATTACTATGGTACAAGCTTTATATGAAAGTAAATAGATTACGTAAATTATAAGTGAGTAATTTACCTCTATACTTATATCATAGGTAATAATGTGAACATCCTAGTGAGTCATTTCTCAATGTTGAGTAAAAGTGTGTACCAATGGGTGAAGAATAGTGAAGTAGTTGAACTACTCACCCTCATGATTTACTCCCTTACTTACCACAGCACCTATATAAAGTGAGCTTGCTGGTCACTCACTGGAGGTTAGTATAGTTTACTCACTTCTTATTCCTCTATGACTTACCTCATTCTACTTACTTACTACATGCGATACTTCTTTATTTACTAGTTTATTTACTATATTATACCTCTATATTTATTTACTTACATATTTACTACATCTACACATTTGGTATGACTCTCAGATTTCCCTCGACATGGTCCATAATAGTTTTGAGAGTCGGACAGCTTTTGGTATAACTCTTAAATTACCTGCAACATAGCTCATGATAGTTTTTAGAGTCAGACAGCTTTTAGTATAACTCTCAGATTGCCCATGATATGGCTCATGACAGTTTTGAGAGTCAGACAGCTTTTGGTATAACTCTTAAATTGTCTATGACATAGCCTATAATAGTAAGAGTAAATATTAGATGCTTGAGAGATATCTTATATAAATTATTTATATACTTCAGTATGATAGTTGATTAGTCTTAATCCAATAGTTGATTATATCTATAGTCTGGTTAGACAATACCCCCGCCATTATATCTAGATCTTCATGTATTCCCAATCGAGTAATTTTAATGCCTAGCTTAGCCCACTCTCGTTATCTATTATTCTCATCGGGAAGTCTATATTGTTAGTCTTAATGATTGGTCTTAGTATCTTGAGCTTTGTTGTATATATACTTCCCTTCCTCGCACTTTTTCTTCTATTCTCTCTCTATAGTTCACCCTCTTACTTTATCAATTCTATAATATTTCAACTAGACTAAATACTTCTATACTTATTGGCTCCTATGTGAGTATTAGTATGCGTAATAATATAAAGTAATATATGTATAATGAGTTGAAGTAAGATATGTACAGAATAATATAAAGTAATATATATACAATTAACAAATGTAAAGTAAGATGTGCATATAACAATATGACTCGGAAGCAATATGTATATAATATGCAATGATGTAAAGTAAGATGTGTGCATACAATATAGTTTATATTTAAAAGAGGTCTATGCATAATAATATTCTAGTTGCTCATATCTATGTTCATAGGAAAAGTGTATAATAGTAGCTCACTTATAGCTCTACTAATATACTCACTTCAGCCTTCAATTGTACTCACTATATGTGAAAATCTTTTCACATGGTATAAGTTTTCAGAGAGTAACGCCCATACAAAACATGTACTGCATGTGAGCTAGGATAATTATATGCTTACTCACTATAGAATTTACTATTCAATATACCTTATAGGTCACCTTTTTATCCTCTATACTATTTATATATTAAGGGTACTCAAAATTAAATTCACGTACAAACGCATGCATAAAACTAAATAATCTGGCGCCTTGGCTGTATGGGACTAAATTCCTAGCCAATAAGCTTCAATACCAAGCTTACGCAGTAAACATATATGATGGATTCAATCATGCACTGAAATCGATGGCTAAATTCTGGAACGTAAGTTTTGTATCTATGTTTTCGCTGATAAAGCCGTAAATCCACCTGCAACCCTACCTGTGAATAGTCTCGTGCTTCCTGCGAAACACTCTAAGAACGATCATTCTGGATAATCATGAATTAAAGACTCCAAAACTAGAGTATCATGATGTCTGGCATGTTTACGGGAGGCCAGATAATGGGATAGCCACAAGTGTAATGATATTGCATAAGTCAACAATACAATCCCAAACCCAATTATTATAGAGATCAATTGTGAAGTATCGCTTCGAAATTCTCGATAAGCCTTTAGACCTCTTCTAGTACCTGTACCGGTACCCGACTCGAGGCATGCTTGTGTGCAAATATGTATATGTATATATGCATATCTGTGCGTAAGTGTCACAACCGTCCTTTCCTAGCCGGGTTTGAGAGTCAGACGGGATTGTCACAACCGTGTTCTTAGTCTTGATTTGACACTCGAACAGGCTTGTTCGGGTGTCGTGCTGTTTTGACACTCGAACAGGCTTATTCGGGTGTCGTTGATGGGTGATTGTTATCTTAGCTTCCGAGATAGGAATCTCGGGAAGCTTATTCCTTCCACGGCCTTGGCCTGGAATCATGTATATATATCTTCGTCCCTCCGCCCTCTCGTTGGATCCCCATCCAACGTCTTGTATATCCAATACAGGGCCTTGCTTCTCTCCACGTTGGTGCATCTCCCTTGTGCACCTCCTTGTCTCGCCTCGACTCTGCAGCCCTGCTGCCCACCTTGACACACGCGGCAAACTGCTTCCACGTGTCTCGTGTCCCTTGCCCTCTGTTCCTCTTGCCTCTTGCCCTTGCCTCCCGTCACAGCCTCCCCCTGGTCACACACGTAGCATTCCTACGTGTGTGTCATCCTAGCCTTGCCCTTGCCCCAGCGTACCCCTTGGCCGCCTTGCCCCCAGAGCCGTCGTTACACTACATTGGATCGCCCTGACCAACTGGTACGTCCACATTATAGCAACTCAAGAAACCACTCCTACGCTTCTAGGAGCTAGGTTCTAAGCCTGGCAAGCACTGCCAATCCCAAAAAATCAGACCGACTTCGACAACTATCGCAACACCATCATCGACATTTACCTCGCTGCGGATACCATGGGCTTGCAACTAGAAGCAGCCATGCGTGAAGCCCAACAGAAACTGGCCAGAGCCGAAGACGAAATCACAATACTCACAGAGGACCTTACATCCTGCCAGAAGGACTTGGCCAATAAAAAGAGGACTGTCCAATAAGCTGCAGTCCAAGGAAGAATGGAAGTCCATGGTGCTGGGTGAATACCACGAATTCATTGTCTTGTTCTCTGAGAAAGCCGCGGAGAAGCTGGCACCACATCGACCTTACGATCATACAATCCCCCTGGTGGAAGGAAAGACGCCCCCATACGGCCCGCTCTATGGAATGTCTCAGCTGGAACTGGAGGCTCTGAAGAAGTACTTGGAGGAGAATCTCAATAAGAGCTTCATTCGGCACAGCTCTTCCCCGGCGGGTGCCCCTGTGCTGTTCGTCAAGAAATCGGATGGCTCCCTCCAGTTATGTGTTGATTATCGTGGCTGTAAGGAAGTGGCTTACTCATACCCTATGACTAACCCTCTCCCTCACAAATGTATTTCTTATGTATTTCCTTACTCAGCAAGCATCTCAAAACACACAACATTCTGTGTGCTGCCTGCCTTGCTAATATTTCACATGCTTTCACATGTTATCACATGCTTTCACATGTTACTCACATGCTTTCACATGTTACTCACATGCTTTCACATGTATAAGTCTAGGAAAGACTTAACCTATTTTGTACTAGATAGTATTTGGAAGTACTATCTAGAGGATCAGATGATGCTGATCTTTATCACATGTAAGGGTCAGATGATGGTGCACTGCCTCAGCACTGCCCCAGCACTGCCCCGGTGGAAACACATATAGTCCCCTGAATTTCCCTTCAGTTGGACAGATAGTTAGAACTCAGAACATAGTTAGAGTACAATCAATATAGAAGTTCCACTGGTTAATCTTCTAAGTGCCTTTGGCACTCCTATACTACTTTACCTATTACTGTAATCTTATGCTACTGGTAATAACTTTAATAGTGAGAATAAACAATACACTATTAGTAATCTACTTTGTAGTATACATTACTAGCCTGAGATTATCTGATTAGATTAGATCCTTATCTAATCTAATCTGATTGTCCAGTCCCCCATACAACACTTTACATTTTTTTAACCTAAGAACTTGATTCTTACCTAACTAGGAAGGCCTGATCAACCTTACCTAATCAACAAAGTTTCTACCAACAAGAGTAGAAACTAAAAGCCAGTATAAGCCTACAGCACAAAGCTTAGTAGCATTAAAGTCTGACAGTCAGCAGTAAGACTATCCTCCAAATAGCAACAGTAAGACTATTTAACAAATAGCAACTAGTAAAAGCCTACAAGTAGTAGCAAACAATATAAGAGGGCAACAACAACTGTATTTAACTGGCAAATACAAAGAAAGTAACAACTACCTAATTTGGAAACTCTGAGACCTGGAAACTGCCCCAGAAGTCCAATAAGGGTATGGATTATAGGAACAAGTCCTATCAACATCCAAACTCCAGAGAGTATCCCAGCCCCACTCTCTACCTAGCCTAAAGAAAAATTGGGAATTCTCCCAGTAAGCAGAACAAGGAAAGTTTCTGTACCTCTCCCTCCAAAAAGAACACAAGTACCTAGCAGTCCAACCTCTATCCTTCCACTCAACATTCTTTCCAGCATTTAAAGGAAACCCTGCTCCCACAACAATCTCATCAACAAAAGTAACCCTTTTTCCCTTCAACCTCCTCTCTCCCTTACCATAATCAACCTTGGTATCAGAAGCAACAGAAAGAGGATAGGAAGGAAGTTGATAAGAAGTAGATCCTTCCTCATCAGGATCCACCTTAAAGAAAGCAGGAATAGAAGAAATAGAGTCCAAGGAATCAGTAGTATAATATCTGATAGACATGGAGACTCCTAAACAAAAAAGTACTAGTGTAATGGAAGGAGGAGGTAGAGCTAGGAAGGGCAGGAGAAAGGCAATAACAAGTGAGGAGCTAGAAGCACTCAAGGCTAAGTTAGTCAATACTCCTAAAAAGAAAGTTCCAACTGGGAAAGAGATTCCAGAAAAGGAAATAGAAACAAGGGAAATAGTCATTGGGCCAAATTCATCAATGCCTGAAGTAAGGATTGTAACACCTCCTGCAACAAAAGCCTTTTGGGACAAAAATGAGTCATCATGGTACCAAAGGATATCCCAGGTATTTATATACCTAACAATAAACAACATGTTATCAAAAAGAAAAAAGGAACTATTAGCTGAAGCAGCAGAAAAGTTCATGATTTTTCAGCAGAAAGAACATTTTGACAAGTCAGTTCAAATGGACTTTCAACTCTCATCAACCTCAAAAGCAGTATGGCTTTACCCAACCTATAACCCATATAAAGGAGTTCCATGGCTAGCTTTAAACTGGCCTTTCCTGACACAGTACATGCTTATGGGTAACCTGTATGACCTGGAAACCCCAGAAATAGTGCCTCCAATAACAGAACCTGTAGAAACCTTTGAGGAAATAGGAAAGAAACTGTTTGGAGCTGGAAGTAAGGGTAAGGGGAAAAGTGTACAGTATGAGGAAGAGGATGATGGAGATTATGAAACAGATATAGAAGAAATATCTGAAAAAGACATGCCACCACCACCTAAAGATAGGAAAAAGCCAACACATACAAAAAAGGGTAAGACTCCTGACAAAAAGTCTAGAAGGAGTTCTAGTGGTGTGGCTGGAGGTGGCAGTGAGGACCCAGGATCTGGATCTGAGGGTGATGAGTCAGACAATGGCTCTGATGATGACAAGAAGAAAAGGTCAACTAGGGAGCCTAGCCCTCACCACTTGGAATGGTCTAAAAAGACTGGTCAAAAGATACCAACACAACAAATCAGCAAATCCCTTGTCAAGAAGGCAAACAAGCTTGCAAAAATTCCCAATCCCCCAATGATTGATGGAGTATCAGAAAAATGGAGGGACCAAACTACCTTTGACAATTATGTGCAACAGTTGCAGAAGTGGGTAGAGTATAAGGGATGGATATAGCAAGTTGGGAAAGTTTGGATAGAGCAAGCTTTATGTTTGAGAAGAGTGCTCAGACTTGGTATAACCAGTATTGCTCTGAAAAGGAAGAAGTTGAGGACAGGAATTTCCATGAATTTATGTTAAAACTGAGAGGTAAACTTATATTTACAGTGGCACCTGAAGTTCTATGGAAACAATACCTGTCACACCATCAGAGGCCAGATGTTACTGTCATGCAGTATGCACAGAACCTGGAAGAATTCAAAATTAAGTGCAAGGATCTAAATGGTAAAGACATGATAAGTGATCATGCACTAAAAATGAAACTAGTAGATGGACTAGTACCCCTGCTTAGGGCTAAAGTCAAAGGACTGATATCATATGAGTCAACCTTTGAGGAAATATTGAATAAAATTGCAGTCCAAGAGGATGTACTAAAGCAAGAAACTAAATCCTTGCAGCAGCACCAAAAGAAGGCTATAAGCAATGGGGACCTGGTAGACCTATGGAATGGACTAAGTCTGAATTCAAATTGCCTGAAAAAGTGGCTAGGAATGCAGCTAAAGTGGCAAGTAAGAAAGGTGGACCAGGTGGTCTCTATGGGAACTTCCCTAGTGCCAGAAAGGATAAAACTAAGTATACCCCTTATGGTGAACAAGAGAGAAAGAGGGAAGAGGCTGCAAGAACAGGGTCCTGTTATCACTGTGGCAAACAGGGTCATACTTCCAGGGATTGCCCTAATAGGAAGGTGTCTTCAGCTTACCAATATATGGGATCTAGACCAGGAGTCAGAAGATTCCCACCTTATCAACCATTCAGACCTAAGCCAACTTGGCCCCCACAGAAAGTGAAAACAGCTTATCAGGAGATTGATGTGAAACAACAAGAGTCAGCTGCACTTCAGGTTATGAGAAACCCTAATGACTCAAGGAAGTTCTTAGTGCCAGAAAGCCATAGAACTTCTAATGCAGCTGAAATTAAAATTAATGGACATATTGCTTATGCACTATTTGATCCATGTACATCAGGTGGAGACCTGATATCAGCAAATTATTGTCAGCTGTTTAATATACCCTTGAAAGAGATCAGCAAGAAACCTCTAGAAACTACAATTAAAGGCAGCAGATCTCAAATGTCAAATACAGCAACAGTCACAGTAAATCTACAAGGATACCAAGAAACTAGGACATTCTATGTGGCCAACCTGAAAGACTGGGATGTTATATTTGGGGAACCTGCTCTGAGGGATTATAAAGCAATTATGAATGTTAAAGATAATGCAATTACTATACAACCTACAGGCAGGACAAGGATTGACATTAATATGCTTAAAACTAAGGATACACTTGGAAGAGTCACAACTGCAGCTATGAATATTGGCAGGACAGAAGA
>WHUX01000752.1:0-11955 GCA_015179025.1 Terfezia claveryi
ACTTATATATATATATGCGAGAAACTCATGCTTTTGGAGATATATATATATAAATGCGAGTAACTCGTGCTTTGGAGATATACATATATATTTTATATATGCGAGAAACTCGTTGTTTTGGAGACTTATATATATATATACAAGAAACTCATGCTTTTGGAGATATATATATATATATGTGAGAAACTCATGCTTTTGGAGATATATATATATATATGAGAGAAACTCGTGCTTTGGAGACTTATATATATATATGCGAGAAACTCATGCTTTTGGAGATATATATATATAAATGCGAGTAACTCGTGCTTTGGAGATATACATATATATATATGCGAGAAACTCGTTGTTTTGGAGACTTATATATATATATACAAGAAACTCATGCTTTTGGAGATATATATATATATATGTGAGAAACTCGTGCTTTGGAGATATATATATATATATGCGAGAAACTCGTGCTTTTGGAGATATATAGAGAAATGCATGCATTCGCGGGCATATATATATATATATGTGAGAAACTCGTACTTTTGGAGACATAGAGAAATGCATGCATTTGCGGGCAAGACTAATATATATGTATAGGCGAGAAACTTATGCATTGGCAGCCTCTAAATCTACATGGAATCAATCTATAACCCTCAAAAGCACGAGATTCTCACATATATACTAATGAGCATCAAAAGCACGTTTCTCGTATATATATATATAAGTCTCCAAAAGCATGAGTTTCTCACATATATATATATATATATCTCCAAAAGTATGAGTTTCTCGCATATATATATATAAGTCTCCAAAGCACGAGTTTCTCGCATATATATATATATATCTCCAAAAGCATGAGTTTCTCGCATATATATATATAAGTCTCCAAAGTACGAGTTTCTCGCATATATATATATATATCTCCAAAAGCATGAGTTTCTTGCATATATATATATATATCTCCAAAAGCATGAGTTTCTTGCATATATATATATAAGTCTCCAAAAGCATGAGTTTCTCGCATACACAAGTCCATATGAACAAGCCCGCCATCAGTGCTCCTATTACCCACTTTGGTAAACCCACGGCTGGCGGGCCTATGTAGCCTGAAACATGCATGTGCTGATCTGTCACACCAGCGTGCGCAAATCTGCCTTTCGACCAATCAACACATATTTCCCGGCCGCGTCAACCGACATATATTTTCAGGGCTGCGCGAACCAACAGAACACGAGAGCACGTGCACCCCCTCTTTTCAAAGGTATGACACATAACGCAGCCAGCCAGTAGTCGGCGGAAGGTCAAGCAGGCAGCGCTGAGGTTAGGACTCCCCCAGTGCACTCTCGAGATATCCCCCATCTATATGCGCAGACATAGCTAGGTGCGTGAACTCGCCAGACAACCTGCGGACTCTATGTGAAGGCCTAGCTAATTGCTCTTAGGACGCCCAAAGCGCAGTTGCGAGATATCCCCAATCTATGTGCACAGAGAAGGCATAGCTAGGTACTGAACTCGCCAGAAACCAGCGGACTCTATGTGAAGGCATTGCTAATTTCTCTTAGAACGCCCAAAGTGCAGTTGCGAGATATCCCCAATCTATATGCGCAGACACAGGCATAGCTAGGTACGTGAACTTGCCAGAAACCAGCGGACTCTATGTGAAGGCATTGCTAATTGCTCTTAGGACACCCAAAGTGCAGTTGCGAGATATCCCCAATCTATATGCGCAGACACAGGCATAGCTAGGTACGTGAACTTGCCAGAAACCAGCGGACTCTATGTGAAGGCATTGCTAATTGCTCTTAGGACGCCCAAAGTGCAGTTGCGAGATATCCCCAATCTATGTGCGCAGACACAGGCATAGCTAGGTACGTGAACTCGCCAGAAAACCAGCGGACTCCATGTGAGGGTATTGCTAATTTCTCTTAGGACTCCGCCGAGATATCCCCTATCAATATTCACAGACATAGCTAGGTATGTGAACTCGCTAGAAAACCAGCGGACTCTATATGGGGGCATTGCTAATTGCTCTTAGGACTCCGCAAGTGCCCTCCTGAGGTATCCCCTATCAATTACAGACATAGCTAGGTTAGTGAACTCGCCAGAAAACCGGCGGACTCCATGTGAGGGCATTGCTAATTGCTCTAGGACTCCGCAAGTACACTCCCGAGATATCCCCTATCAATTACAGAGAGAGCTAGGTATGTGAACTCACGAGATAACCAGCGGACTCTATGTGGAGGCATTGCTAATTGCTCTTAGGACTCCGCAAGTGCACTCCCGAGATATCCCCTATCAATATACAAGACATAGCTAGGTACGTGGACTCGCCAGCAAATCCGTGGACTTCGTGGACTGCCTAGCTAATTGCTCTACTACTAGGGGTTGCTCGTGGCAGTAGATAACTACATCAGCGAGGGCGTTACTACTTTGAGACTGCTGAGGTCTGGGAAGGCTGGATTGTGGAGGCATATGTGCAGACAGAGTCCTAGTGGGATCTATGATGGAATGGTTCGGGGAAGTACAAATATGGCTCATCAGTGTATATAGAAGCTCAAGTTCACCTAGTACATGCAATGTATTGCTTATACCTGGCTGCCTTTGCCTGACTGCCCCTCTCTGCCTGGCTGCGTTTGCCTGGTGCTATTACCATTATTCTCCGTGTGCGCCAAGTAGAGTGAAATATTGTCTGTCAGGTAGTTGTGCCAGGGCGCACACCTGCGTTACCGAGGATACTGTGCTCTTGTAGCACCTGGACGTTGCATGACATGGATTGGCGCCTGGGGGCAGAAACAGTATACAGCTTGAGGGCGGGGACGCATAAAATAGGGCGCCAGGGCGCTGTTCCACAACACTGAACGCTAGGGCGCAAAGCCCAGGGTACAGCGTCACGGCATGGATTGCGTTAACAACTGGCCGGGGCGCGCGCTGCGAGGGAGCGGCGCCGGGCGACAACAGTCTTCCGCGCTGCGCCGTTAACTGTCAGTTTGTCTTTAGAACATCGCAGGCGTCGGGGGCCGCAAAGGCAAACTGCAATCGTTTCTGATGCAGGTATGTGAACTCACCAGAAAACCAGCGGACTCCATGTGAGGGCATTGCTAATTTCTCTTAGGACTCCGCAGAGATATCCCCTATCAATATGCGCAGATACAGGCATAGCCAGGTATGTGAACTCACCAAAAAACTAGCGGACTCTATGTGAGGGCATTACTAATTTCTCTTAGGACTCCGCAGAGATATCCCCTATCAATATGCACAGACATAGCTAGGTGTGTGAACTCGCCAGAAAACTAGTGGACTCTATGTGGAGGCATTACTAATTGGTCTACTACTAGGGGTTGCTTGTGGCAGTGGATAACTACATCAGCGAGGGTGGTTACTTCTTTGGAGACTGCTAAGGTCTGGGAATGGCTGGATTATGGGAGGCATATGCGTAGGACAGAGTCCTAGTAGGATCTATGATGGAATGGTTTAGTGGAAGTACAAATATGGCTCATCAGTATATATAGAAGCTCAAGTTCACATAGTGCATGCAATGTATTGCTTATACCTGGCTGCCCTTCCCTGACTACCCCTCTCTGCCTGGCTGCGTTAGCCTGGCTGCTATTACTATTATTCTCCATATGCGCCAAGTAGAGTGGACATGTTGCCTGTCAGGTAGTTGTGCCAGGGCGCACACCTGCGTTACAGAGGCATACTGCACTCTTGTAGCACCTGGACGTTGCAGGACAATGGATTGGCGCCTGGGGGCAGAAACAGTATATGGCTTGAGGGCACGGATGCATAAGTTAGGGTGCCAGGGCGCTGTTACACAATACAGAACCCTAGGGCGCCAACCTCCTGAGTACAACGTCAGGGCGCGAATCCTCAACAGGTGGTCGTCAGGGCGCATGGGGCGACCAGGCGTCCAAGGGGTTGGTATGGTCCGTCAGGAGGCCTAGAGGGGCGTTGAAACGAGGAAAAATCTTTCCTAATGTGGTTATCCCTTATCTCATTGTTTTCAGAAAGTCTAAATTGTCGGGCTTAGTAGTCGGCCTTGGCAACTATGGTTTTCCTGTATATATACACCTCAGGCATGAGACTTGGCACAACCACTAAAGTACTGGGAACGGTCTAATCCCTAGTCTAATGGTACTGACAGCTGGGATCCCCGAGTTATCACCTGACTTCAATTACAAATCAACTAAGCCTGTGGGTAGAAATGCCCCCCACATTAGTCTCCCCCCGCATAACCAGACTATCCTCCGCACTCACATAACACGGGTTTATTGACTACACGGCTAAGACTTTGAATTATGATAGTCCGAACATAGTCTTATGCTTCGAACATAGTCCTTATTCAGCCCTTTCAGGCTTAGATGAACGGGTTTCCCAGTAAATGAATAAGTGTGTTGAGCGCTACTTGATCAGACTCAAATAAACAAGTCCTCCGATAAATCAATATATGTGTTAAGCACTACTTGATCAGCTATACAGACCAGTACTCGCTAACTCGCTAGCCATGTTCAGTGTGCTCATTACTATTAAACCAGTTGAGTATTGATTAGAATTTTCAGAAGTTACCCTGAACTCTCCAATACTGTTCAATACTGTTGTCTATGTTAAGCTACATCGAAATGCTAAATACTCTAATCATGGTTAGTAGTGTTGAACAGTTTGAATACTGATTAGCTACTAGAAATGGCAAAGATAAAACAGTGCAAGCCTGATGGAGGTGGGAGGTACTCGCGTTATTAAAGCTCAGGTGTTATGTTGCAATTTGATTGATTGGAGGCCTACTAATATATATAAGATGATCAGTTGGTACTCGCCAGACTAATCATTAGTCTAGTTAGTAATCAGTGTTACAAAAATTACTGTTTTAGGAAATCGTACGTGTACCTTTAAATGAACATTCCAATATGTACAGACTTTATCCTTTGTAATATATATATTATGATATTATAGGAATACATACATTCGCTACTAGTATAATTAGTAGAAGTTTATACATTTGAAGCTGATAGATATTGTATAGAATTCACGTATCAGGCCCATCATATATATTCGGAACCTATGTACTCGCGGCCTATATATACTATAGGAATCCAAGTGCCAGAGCCAGAGCCTGGAATATATACATAAGCCGAGTCTGATCAGGACTAAATAATCAAATTATGACAACAATAGAACTCAATTATATGGAACAGGCTTATCTCTGGAATCGCAAATTTTCTTTGTAGTGTATTGAATAGGCTGATACTGATGAATCTAGTATAAATATCAGGATTAGCGTAGTTGGAAGATATATTCTTTGATACATATAACAGCCTGAGTTCAATTCCTTATGGAGAAATTATTTTTTTATCTTTGCCATTTTAAACTAATCAGTATTCAAACTGTTCAACACTACTAACCGTGATTAGAGTATTTAGCATTTTGACATAGCTTAACGTAGTCAATACTATTGAACAGTATTGGAGAGTTCAGGGTAATTTTTGAAAATTCTAATCAATACTCAACTGGTTTAATAGTGATGAGCACACTGAACATGGCTAGTGAGTTAGCGAGTACTGGTCTGTATAGCTGATCAAGTAGTGCTTAACACATGTATTACTTAACACATGTATTGATTTATCGGAGGACTTGTTTATTTGAGTCTGATCAAGTAGCACTCAATACACTTATTCATTTACTGGGAAACCCGTTCATCTGAGCCTGAAAGGGCTGAATAAGGACTATGTTCGGAGCACGAGACTATGTTCGGACTATCATAATTCAAAGTCTTAGCCATGTAGTCAATAAACCCATGTTATGTAAGTGCGGAGAGTAGTCTGGTTATGCGGGGGGCATTTCTACCCACAGGCTTAGTTGATTTGAAGTCAGGTGATAACCCGGGGATCCCAGACTGTCAGTACCATTAGACTGGGGATTGGACCGTTCCCAGTACTTTAGTGGTTGTGCTAAGTCTCATGCCTGAGGTGTATATATACCTCCCTTCTCCACGCATTTTCCCTTCACTCTATATCCCAGCACATTATGGCGAGTATTAGAGTGAGTATGAGAGTGAGTATTGGAGCGAGTATTAGGGCAAGTGTTAGAGCGAGTATTGGAGAAGGTATTAGAGGGAGAATTGGAGCGAGTATTAGAGCGAGTATTAGAGCGAGTATTGGAGCGAGTATTAGAGCAAGTGTTAGAGCAAGTGTTAGAGCGATTGAAGCAGTGAGTGCTTGTTCTATATATATATCTATTACTCAATACTTCTGTGTATATAATTATTAGCGAATACAATGGATATTTCCGCTGCATGAATATTCAATGGCTGCAATAGTGGCTACGCACCTGGCTGGTATTAGAGCGTCGTACATACAAGCGGGTGCATTTTAACTATAGCATTAACAATATGATGATGCCAAGGGAAGGAACTCTAATATCCAGAGATTGAAATATGCCAACCAGCGTCCAGACGGCTTTCGTTGCCCCAATGGTGTCCAGATTGTGTTGCAACTCAGCCGGGCGTCCAGATTGTATTGCAACTCAGCCGGGCGTCCAGATTGTGTTGCAACTCAGCCGGGCGTCCTGATTGTGTTGCACCGCAGCCAGCGTCTAGACGCACAGGACGCACAGGACGCACACACGCGAGCTCTCGCGTCCGGACGCTGGGCGGTGCGTCCAGACGCGACTTTTTTCTTGCTAATGTTGTATAAAGAAGTATTAGAAACATTTGTACCACACTGCTAAGAGTGTACCTAGAGTCTATATAGATCCTAAGGTCATTCTATAAGGGCCCAAGTACCTTAGGTAGGGCTGGATGTTACCCTGTGATAGTGCCTCCCCCCTTAAGGTTCTTGTCTGCAAGAATCTAATTGAAAATACAATCAGAATCATTATTGCTACTAACAACAATGGATGGGGCCTGAGGACCAGTCCTAATGTACAACAGCTAGAACATAGGTGCGAACATCTCATTGCACCACTGAAACAATATGGCATAAGAAATACAGGTAAAACAAAAACGTAATGATAATTCAAAAAACCTAATGCCTAATAATAGGAAAAAAAGAATAATCCTCATGAGATAACATCAGGGTCCTGAGGCTTATAAGGATCATCTAAATGGAATTTTCGAATTAAATCGGCTGCTCTATCTTTCAGGTTCTCATATGGTTCCCATGTGTTATTATCAGGACCGTAACTCTTCCAATTGACTAAATACATAACCCATCCCTTTCTGAGCTTACTCATCCTAACCTTTTCCACCTAGTATTCCGATTCTTCGAGGTCGACTGGAGGGGGTGTTGGTGAGCATCTGCTAGCAATCATATTAAGGTGGTAGGGTTCCAACAAGCTTATGTGAAAAACTCGGTGAGTTTTGCCTGTATTTAAGGGAAGCTCTAACTTATAGGTATAAGTGCCAATAAGTCATTTAATTCTAAACTTCCCTCATAACTTGTAGACAAGCTTCTTAGTCGGATGCCTTGTTTTGATGTTCTTTGCATTGACCATGACCCAATCTCCCACTTTGAATATAGGTTCCTTTTCTACTACTTTGAGATTGTAATTTTTGGACATCTAGTCCTGCGCTGCCTTCATGTTCTCCCTCATGGCCTCCCTCATTGTGTCTAAGGTTTCGACTGTCTTGACTGCCTTAGTATTGTTTGATTCAGTTGAGGCTTCAGTTGAGTGGTGGAAATTGTTTTCTGGGTGCTGGGCATATGCTATGAAGAATAGTATGAGTTCAGTACTAGAGTGGACAGTGTTATTGTAACTGAACTTGGCAAATAGTAATAACTCGACCCAGTCATCCTGATCCCAACAGTAATACGTCCGTAGATAATGCACAAGGGTCTGGTTGACTCATTCGGTTTTACTATCAGTCGTGGAATGATATGCCAAAGACTTATCTAACTCAACTCCTAATATCCACATTACCTCCATCCAAAACGAACTTGTAAACACAGAATCCTTATTCAAAACAACCCTCTTTGGTAATCCATGCAGCCTCCATACCTCTTTGACAAATATCCCAGCCAACTCTTTTGCCTTCAGGCACTTTAAGGAAATGAAATGTAATATCTTAGTAAATCTATCAACAATAACCCAGATCTGATTATACTCTTTGACTGGTAGTAAATTAGTGATGAAATCCATCGAAATGTGTTCTCATGGCCTATAGGGGATTGAAAGAGGTATGAGCTTGCTATATTTCTTGTGCCTTGAAGTCTGGTTTCTATGGCAAGCATCATATGTACAAACGTAGTTTCGTACCGAGTCTTCTATATTAGGCAAGTAGTTATTAAAAAACGCGTTCAAACGCTCTCTCTTACACCACAAATCACATACACATGCATTATTCATTCCTAATTTCATTCCACCACATGTCAAATCATATGCTTCATACTTACATAGATTAAGTATTTCCATATGCTTTTCACATGCATAACTCTATTGTTAGTTATGTTATTCACGCTCTAATAACTCTGTTTTAGCTCTATTCACATGCTTACAACACATGATAAACCATATTCTGAGTTATACTTCTATTAAACTTTATTGTTATAAACTCAAATATGTTGAGTATGTTGTAATCATGTTGAACACATTTAGTACGCTCTGGCTTATGCTATAGCTTGCTGGAATCGTGTATATATAGGAGGGGAATTCCCTTCCTTCAGAGATTATCAGTTCACATCAGCTCAAAAATCAATCTCATTCACTAATATATTCTCCTATATATTCTACGTTTCTAGTGCACGCTCTACAGCGTCCTCTAAAGTATCTACAACGTCCTCTACGTTCTCCAGAACGTCCTCCACCAGCCTATTAGATCCGTTCCCAAGTTTCTCCTTTATTGGATACTTGGTTGAATTACCGCTGCCTGTTAGATATAGTATATATCTCATATACCTGTATCTCAACAGTAGTAAATTCCTTTCATGAGCTAGAGGGTTTTGTTACGTCCGAAATGACTTGCAACTTTAGCATTGTGATACTGGAAAGCCACTTTCAACTTAAGAGAGTTGTTGTCAGGTATATATAGATGATGTTTATAGGTTACCAAGTTAACTTCTAGACTATAATAATCGAGTCCAGTGTACTCCTTACTAAACTTCAATGTGTTCCGAATCTCTAACTACTTGTTATCCTTGAGGTCTGCCTCTTGAATATCTTTTGACCAACTTGATTCTTCCATTTGTGAGGCCTTTACTGCCATAATATAGTACGTTACTAGACCCTCCTCATTTGCTCCTAGTTGGAATTAATTAGGCTTCTGTCATGGGGACCCTATTGACTGATAGTGCTCTTGCAACTATTAGAACGGCCGTAATTTGCTGCTGCAACGATATCTATTCCGCAACACAGAATATCAATCCTATAGCAGTAAAGTTCAATCCAACTATAGTCCCTCATGACGGATCTTATTTTGCAACACAAAATAAATCCTATGTCACTTGAACGTAAAGTTAACTCAACACTTAGAACTTTGTAAGCTTCGTGTACTCAAGGTGCTCTTGCTTTCGAATACTCGCTGGTGGTAGAATAAATTCAACTGGAACTACTTGCACTATTTATATCCTGCGGTGTTCGTAGATATTCTTATGATAAAAATATTTTTATAAAACGCGGGCCTACCTGTCACCTCGGAATTTCTTCTTAAGTGTTATGCCATTCACACCTTTGTTAATGCAGTTGCCATCTGCACTCGTTGTCACAGGTTGCTAACCTGAACATAGAGTTTATTTCTATGTCTGCATATTATATGTACTTCGCTTATAGCTCGCTTATCCCATTAAAGAATACTTAGCCCAGACAACTAAATTCAATCTCAGATACGTTACCAATCCCCGATACTATCGAATTTCCATCCGACAATATCCGTAGTTATCTAATTGTGTTTCCGGCGATATTCACTTAATAGTGTCTAGTGTCCACCGAAAATAATTTTCAACTGCATATAACTATATGAATAGAGAACCGTGGGTCACAAGTGGATTACCATTGGAAAGTTATCAACGCATAGAAGATTATAGAATCTTAGTTCATCTCGATACCCAAATTATTCATGGAGCTATTACCAATAATAGGTAAACCTCCTTGTGTACTTATCTGACCATGTTAAAAGTCTGATATCTCCACGAGTTTTACTCCGATCATAAAAAGGATTGCAGAAATGGAATCAGGACGAAGAGTAGGCCTAGATAGATCCTTGAAACATTAAATTTGGAGAACTTTATGTTTTGGCCCTACCTTTGGCCTCTGTCCTAGGAGCACTCCATTATAGTGTCACCAGACGCACTTTGGTCTAAAGTGCGCCCTCATGGCTTCATTTTTTATTTATTTTTACCGAATTATTTTCCTGCAGTTCAGGGTAATAATTCAATATTCAGGGTAACGCCAAGACTTCAGGGTAACAGCTAATATATAGCTAGCATATATATATATGCATATAGTCAGCATATTAATCCGAGTATAACTATTGAACCATTAATCGGATACTTATGAAACTTGAACCGTAGCTCCCTCAAGAGTCTATGGACGTTCCATAAGCGTCTTAACCATCCAGGATGATTATAAACCAATCCGAGGTTCATACCCGTTTCATATACTTAACTCTTTTAGATAAGTATTAGAAACGTTTGCACCACACTACTAAGAGTGTACCTAGAGCTCATATGGGTTCTAGGGTCGTTCTATAAGGGCCCAAGTACCTTTGGTAGGGCTGGATGTCACCCCGTGACAGTGTCTCCCCCCTTCAGGTTCTTGTCCGCAAGAACCTAATTGATCATGCAATCAGAATCATTATTGCTACTAACAACAGTGAATGGGTCTTGAGGACCAGTCCTCATGTACGATAGCCAAAAATAGCTGCGTACGTCTCATTGCACCACTGGGACAATATGGCATAAGAAATACAGGTAAAACAAAAACGTGAAGATAATTCAAAAAACCTAATGCCTAATAATAGGAAAAAAAGAATAATCCTCATAAGATAACATCAGGGTCCTGAGGCTTATAAGGATCATCTAGATGGAATTTTCGAATTAAATCGGCCGCTCCATCCTTCAGGTTCTCAAATGGTTCCCATGTATCGTCATCAGGACCGTAACCCTTCCAAGAGACTAAATACATAACCCATCCCTTTCTGAGCTCACTCGTCCTAACCTTTTCCACCTGGTATTCCAATTCTTCCAGGTCGACTGGAGGGGGTGTTGGTGATTGTCTGCCGGCAATTGTGTTAAGGTGGTAGGGTTCCAACAAACTAATATGAAAAACTGGGTGAGTTTTGCCTGTACTTGGGGGAAGCTCTAACTCATAGGCATAAGTGCCAATAAGCCATTTAATTCTAAAGTTCCTTCGTAACTTGTAGTCAAGCTTCTTGGTCGGACGCCTTGTTTTGATGTTCTTTGCATTGACCATGACCCAATCTCCCACTTTGAATGTCGGTTCCTTCTCTGCTACCTTGAGATTGTAATATTTGGACATCCGGTCCTGCACTGCCTTCATGTTCTACCTCGTAGCCTCCCTCATTGCATCCAGGGTTTCAACTGTCTTGACTGCCTCAAGGTTGTTTGATTTAGTTGAGGCTTTGGTTGGGTTCTGGAAATTGTTTTCTAGGTGTTAAGCGTATGCGGCAATGAAGGGTATGAGTTTGGTACTAGAATGGACAGTATTATTATAACAGAACTCGGCAAATGGTAATAACTCGACCTAGTCATCCTGATCCCAACAGCAATACGTCTGTAGATAATACTCAAGGGTCTAGTTGACTCGTTCAGTTTGACCATCAGTCTGGGGGTGATATGCCGAGGACTTATCTAATTCAACTCCTAATAACCGCATTACCTCCATCCAAAACGAACTTGTAAACACCGAATCCCGATCCGAAACAACCCTTTTTGGTAATCTGTGCAGCCTCCAAACCTTCTTAGCAAATATCCTAGCCTACTCTTTTGCCTTCTGGTTCTTTAAGGAATGAAATGT
>WHUX01000753.1:0-11938 GCA_015179025.1 Terfezia claveryi
CGCTTTGCAGATGCTCACGCCTCCTGGACATAAGATGGAATGGGCTGCTCGTCCCCAACGCTATAGGTTCTACCACTGGCGTTGCTAACAGAAGGCCCACAATCGCTCTCTTCTATAATGCACCAGCTTGTATGTACGACCCTCTAATACCAGCCAGGTGCGTAGCCTCTGTTGCAGCGACTGAATATGCATGCAGTGGAATTATACATTGTATTCTCTAATAATTATATATATATAAGTATTGAGTAATAGATATATCATAAAACATGTACTCGCTGCTATACTTGCCCTAACATTAAGTCTAATACTCGCTCCAATAGTCCCTCTAATACTCCTCTAATACTTGCTCTAATACTCGCTCTAATACTTACCCAAATAGTCGCTCTAATACTCGCTTTCATACTCATTCTATTACTCACTCTAATGCTCACTATAATGTGCTGGGATCTAGAGCGAGGGGAAAATATACGGGGAAGGGAGGTATTTATACAGGAAAACCATAGTTGCTAAGGCCGACTGCTAAGGCCGACAATTTAGACTTTCCGAAGACAATGAGATAAGGGATAACAAGAGAAGTGGCATGACAGTGATCAATGGCACTCAGCCCCCGTTTGCCCGTAGGTGCCGTACTATTTAATACCTGGCCTAGTAATAGTTATATTGGGAAATCATAGTCGTAGTATTGAGATAGGTGTGAGTTCACGCTTTGTGATATGTTTCATAGGAATTCATACATTCGTGGGCTTATATATATATATACGAGAAACTCATGCATTCGTGGGCTTATATATATATGTGAGAAACTCGTGCTTTTGGAGACTTATAGATATATATGTAAGAAACTCATGCTTTTGGGGACTTATATATATATATGCGAGAAACTTATACATTTGAGAGCTTATATACATATACGAGAAATCCATGCATTCGTGTGCTTATATATATATATGTGAGAAATCCATGCATTCGCGGGCTTATATATATATGTGAGAAATCCACGCATTCGTGTCCTTATATATACATATACGAGAAATCCATGCATTCATGTGCTTATATATATATATGCGAGAAATCCATGCATTCGCGGGCTTATATATATATGTGAGAAATCCACGCATTCGTGTCCTTATATATATATATACGAGAAATCCATGCATTCGCGGGCTTATATATATATGCGAGAAATCCATGCATTCGCGAGCTTATATATATATATACGAGAAATCCATGTATTCATGAGCTTATATATATATATGCGAGAAATCCATGCATTTATGGACTTATATATATATGTCTCCAAAAGTATGAGTTTCTTGCATATATATATATATAAGTCTCTAAAAGCACGAGTTTCTTGCATATATATATAAGCCCACGAATGCATGAGTTTCTCGCATATATATATTTAAGCACGCAAATGCATGAATTCCTACGAAACATATCACAAAGCATGAACTTGCATATATCTCAATACCATGACTACGATTTCCCAATATGACTATTACCTGGCCAGGCATTGAATAGTATGGCACCAGCGGGCGAAAGGGGGCTGAGCGCCATTGATCACTGTCATGCCACTTCTCTTGTTATCTCTTATCTCATTGTCTTTGGAAAGTCTAAATTGTCGGCCTTAGCAGTCGGCCTTAGCAACTATGGTTTTCCTGTATATATGCCTCTCTTCCCCATGCATTTTCCCCTTGCTCTAGATCCCAGGACATTATGGCAAGCATTAGAGTGAGTAATAGAGCGAGTATGAGAGCGAGTATTGGAGCGAGTATTAGAGCGAGTATTAGAGCGAGTGTTTGAGCAATTGAAGAAGCAAGTGCATGTTTTATATATATATCTATTACTCAATACTTCTGTGTATTTAAGTATTAGCGAATACAATGGATATTTTTGCTGCGTGCATATTGAATGGCTGCAATAGCAGCTACGCGCCTGGCTAGTGTTAGAGCGAGTGTGTATTGTACGAGAGCGATTTGGGGCCCAAAGCTATAGTATTAACAACATCAATTGAGTTGATAATGCCAAGGGAAGCAACTCTAATATCCAGACATTGAAATATGCCAACCAGCGTCCGGACGGCTTTGGTTGCCCCAATGGCGTCCAGATTGTGTTGCAACTCAGCCGGGCGTCCAGATTGTATTGCAACTCAGTCGAGCGTCCAGATTGTGTTACAACACAGCCAGGCGTCCTGATTGTGTTGCAATACAGCCAGGTGTCCAGACGCACAAGACGCACAGAATGCATTTGCGCAAGCTCTCACGTCCGGACGCTGGGCGGTACGTCTGGACGCCACTTTTTTCTTGCTGATGCAGGTGGTACTCCCTCCTGTATACATCAATGCCCCCATTCCCTCTGTTACCTCTGTTCCCCTAGTTTCTCTAATATCCCCTGCCCCTGCAAAACCCTTGAATATTAACTTCATTAGAGTAGGGGCCTTCACTTATCTCACCAGTAAGCATAAGCTCAAGGCACTACCCTCTCAATTTATGAGATCAATCTGGAAATCAACAAGACCAGGCCCAAGGAGCAGTGGAAATCCTTGGTTCCAGATGAGTACCATGAGTTTATTGATTTGTTATCAGAGAAGGCCGCAGATAAGCTTGCTCCCTATCAACCATACGACTACACAATCCTACTAATTGAAAGAATAACTCCCCCTTATGGCCCCCTCTATAGAATGTCCAGAGCAAAATTAGAGGCCATGAAGAAGTATCTGGAAGAGAACTTGAATAAGAACTTCATTCGGCATAGCTCTTCCCTGGCAGGTGCTCCTGTACTGTTTGTGAAGAAATCATATAGCTTTCTACATTTGTGTGTTGATTAACGGGGCCTAAACCAGATAACAGTCAAAAAGAGGTACCCCCTACCTTTAAATCAGGAGATATTAGGCAGGCTTTCCAAGGCTAAATAGTTTATCAAACTGGATTTGAGAGAGGCTTACAACCTGGTACAGATCACTGAGGGGAAGGAGTAGAAAACTGCCTTCTGAACACGATTCAGATATGGCCATTTTGAGTACAATGTGATACCTTTTAGCCTAACTAATGCCCCTGCCTCCTTCCAGCACTTCATTAATAACACCTTGTAGGACTTTGTCAATATGTTCTGTACAGTTAACCTCGACGATATCCTTATATACTCAGACTCCCTAGCAGAACACAAAGTCCATATGAGGCAGGTTCTAGAGAAGCTGGAGAAGGCTAAATTATACATAAAACCAGAGAAATGCGAGTTTCATGTGCAGGAGGTTAAGTATTTGGGGTTAATCATCACTACAGAAGGTATTAGGATAAACCTTACCAAGGTTACCGCTGTCCAGGAATAGTAAACTCTAGCAAATCTCAAGGACATCTAAGCCTTTCTGAGGTTCACTAACTTTTACTGGCAGTTCATTCTAGAGTATTCGAAGATTGTAGCCCCCCTCATTGCCCTAACTACAAAAGACCGGCATTTCGACTGGAATCAAGAAGCCCAATATGCCTTTCAGAACATTAAGGAAGCCTTCTGCTCAGCACCGATCCTTGTCCATTTCAACTCTGACTAGGAGTATATTGTCGAAACCGATGCTTTTGACTATGTTTCTGCAGAAATCCTGTCCTAAAATGATGATAACGGCATCTTCCATCCTGTGGCCTACTTCTCGAAAAAACACTACCCAGCTGAGTGCAATTATGAGATTTATGATAAAGAACTGATGGCCAATATGTGAGCTTTCGAGGAATAGAGGCTACACCTGAAGTCAGCTAAGGGGATTATTGAGGTACTGTCAGATCATAAGAACCTTGAGTATTTCACTACTACCAAACTACTTAACCAATGGCAGGCCAGGTGGTTGGAGTTCTTATCTCGGTTCAATTTTAAGATCAAATACCAGCTGGGAAAGGCTGGTGGGAAACTGGATGCCTTAATTAGGAGATTAGGAGATCTCACTAAGGGGGGGGATGAAAGGCTAAAATATCAAAATTAGGTAGTATAGAAGTTCGAAAACCTCGATCTAGCAGCCAATGTCCTTGCTGAAGCTGAGGCTAATGCAGAGGCTAATGTGGGAGCTAAAGCTAAGGCTAATGCTAAAGCTGAGGCTAATAGGGAGGCTGAGGTGAGAGCTGACCTTCAACAACTGGTGAGACAGGCATGCGAGGATAACTTCCTAGCCAAGGAAATTATTACCACAGTAGATTCCGGCCAGCACCGCTACCTCAAGATCTCCCTGGCCAAGTGTAGTATCCAGTAGGGCCTCCTATACTATCACAAATGGCTCTATATACCAGAAGGAGGACAGTTAAGGCTGAGGTTAATAGAGGAGCACCATGAAACCTTGGTGATAGGTCACCTTGGAGTGGCCAAGATACTAGAACTTCTGTCTAGGGAGTATACCTGAATTGACCAGTGGAAGGATATGGAGTGGTATATATGGAATTGCCATATATGCAAATGAGCTAAGCCTGTCTACCATGCCCTTTATTGCACTCTAAATTCTCTGGATATCCCTAATTGGCTATGGCTGCACCTAGCGTACTTACCGAGGCGAGTTTTCCCCGTGCCGACTCACCAAGACTCGCGCCGATGGCCGAGTTTTGCCCAACACTCAAACTCGCGAGTCGGCTACACGATTCTCTAGAATACTCGGCCCATTACCGAGTAGCCGACGAGTACTCACTAAGCCTTTTTGTTATAGGGAATATGCTAGAAGCCTACCTTTGCCGCCTATATATATATGAAATTCTTGGAAATTCGTGCATTCACACCTTTTATATATACATAGAAATTATGCATTCACGTCTTATATATATACATGCAGGTCTTGCATTTTTGGCTTATACATATACATGGAAATTATGCATTCGCAGCTTATATATGTTCTGGTCCATTCCTGGATTCCGGTCCATACCGGTATGGACCGGGCCGTTCCAGGATTGCCCGGTCTATACCAGTATGGCCCCCCATACCGGTATGGACTGGGCCATTGTGAGATTGCCGGGCCGTTCCGGGATGGCATATATCTACACTCTGAGCAATGAATGAAGGCAAATTGAGTGGAAACCGGGTCTATTATATTTTATACATAACAAAAGCTCAAACTCCACTACGAGTGATTTTATGATACCTCTTGTTCATAGTACTATAGGTCTTGTTCTTTTCTTCATGCAGTAAAGTATTATGAACATGTTACATCATGCTCCAAAGCTACTTGTTTCCCATCATTACTTTTCTTCCATCGCAGTTATTTAGGTCTCGCAGGTATGCTTTAATTCTGCGATACCTAAGTAGTTCTTGTTAGTCACCATGTACTTGAATTGGATATTAAGGAATTACTTCTCAAAGGTCACCTGGGATTTACTTCAATAATTGCGCTTCGAGGTCGAGTGAAACCTAGGGGGTGAAACTGATCCAAATCAATAGCACCATGTAAGGGCGGGAATATTGTGGTATGTTGGTAATTCCGCGGTGTGCTCTAGTAATGTCAGTGTGCACAATATGTTATATTGAACAAGTGTGTTGCGTTGAAGAAAATTCTCACGAACTAAAAGTTTCAATTCTGTAACGGACCAGAACATTTCTCTAATAATAACTTCATTTCGGGTATACCTCTACTGAATATTTTTTTTGATAGGTCGCCTATATTATCTCCGATATTCTTTGACCAAATGTTGCTACAAAATAACCTTCATATTGGATATGTCCCTATTTAGTAATTTTAATGTCGCTATAGCCGCTGTGGCCGCTGTGGTGTTGTAGTAAATCCTTGTTGCTATCCGTGACATTGAACAATTTAATCCCGTAACAGCCTGGTATGTTTCTATATCCAGCCATACTATAACGGCCTGGTCCATTACGATATTCAGTCTATACCGGTATAGACCGGGCCATACCGGTATGGACTGGATCCCAGAACGGACCAGAACATATATATACATGGAAATTATACATTCATGGCTTATATATATATATAGAAATCATGCATTCGTGACTTATACATATACATGGAAATCATGCATTCGTGGCTTATATATATACATGGATTAGATATATACTAGCCACGAATGCACGAACTCCATGTATATATATAAGCCATGAATTCATGATTTCCATGAATATATATAAGCTGCAAATGCATGATTTCTATATATATGTATAAGCCACGAATGTATGATTTCCATGTATATATATAAGCCGCGAATGCATGATTTCCATGTATATGTATAAGCCACGAATGCAAGACTTGCATGTATATATATAAGGCACAAATGCATGATTTCCATGTATATATATAAGCTGCGAATATACGAATTCCATATATATATATAAGCCATGAATGCACGAATTTCATGTATATATGGCCGGCATAGGTAGGATGCTAGCCTATTCCCCGTAACAAAAAGCCTTGGTGAGTACTCGTGAGTAGCCGGCGAGTCGGCGCGAGCTAGCTTCTCATGGATTGCCATTAGCGCGAGTTGGTATCGAGTAGGAAAAATAGTTGGCAAACTCGTCTCGACTTAGGCCGATGCGTACACTAGCTGCACCTGACCATGGATTTCATGATGGGATTGCCGAAAGACTCGGGATTTAACACTATTCTGATAGTAGTAGACTGGTGAATAAAGATGAGGCATGTCACACCTTGTCAGGACACTTGTTCTGCTCAGGAGCTAGCCAACCTCTACCTCAACAATGTGTTCCGATATCATGGGCTCCCTGAATCTATTGTGTTCGACTGTAGCCCTCAGTTCACCTCAGACTTTTGGAGAGCCTTCTGCAAGCTTCCAGGGGTTAAAGTGCATTTGTCCACAGTATATCACCCCCAAATGGATGGCCAATCGGAGAGGATGAACGCTATTATGAAGTAATATCTGTGGGCCTTTGTCAATTACCAGTAGGATAACTGGGTTTTGTTGCTAGCCACCTGTGAGTTTGCTGCAAACAACCAGTTCTCAGAATCCTCCAAAACCTCGCCTTTCCTAGCTAACTATAGTTGGCACCCCCAGTTCGTAGATGCCCTGGCACCCCTGCAAAAAGCCTACACCCTAGCTAAGAAGTTCATGGTTGAGATTGCTGAACTTTACCATATCCTGAAAGCCGAGCTGGGATATGTATAAGCTAAGGAAGCTAAGTATACTAATAGATTACGGCTACCAGCCTCCAGATACCAGTCAAGGGACAATATGTGGCTCTCTAGCCGGTACTTTCGGACAGAGCGGCTATCTCACAAAGTCAACTACAAGTTCTTAGGTCCATTCAAGGTATTGGCTGTTGTAGGCACTCATGCCTATTGACTGAAGTTCCCTAAGGACATTAAATACCACCTGGTTGTCCATGTCTCTGAGATCGAGCCTGCCATAGAGGACCCTCTTTTAGGACAGAAACACCCCCCACCCCCTCCCGTAGTTATCGAAGGTGAGGAGGAATGGGAGGTTGAGGAGGTACTAGACTTGCGGAAGTGGTATAAGCGTTTGCAGTATAAGGTCAAATGGCTGGGGAATGAGGAGGCTACTTAGTAACTTACAGAGGACTTGGAGAATGCGCAAGATTTGGTCGCCTTGTTCCACTAGTAATATATAAGGAAGCCTTGCCCAATAGAATAATATTGTACCTTTTGAGAGTTATATGGTAGGGTCCGTCTAATACTCATTTTTTTCGTTCTTCTCGTTCTTCTCATTCTTCTTATTCTTTTTGTTGTTCGGAGTTAAAGTCTTTGTTATTGCCTTTGTTATTGTTTACTGTGTTGATTTTGCTAGTTGTCATGTCTAGGCCTCCTAGTCACTGGAGCTATAGCCTAAAGGGGAAATAGTATCACAACTATGTACTCAGTTGTCTTTATTATCACCTGCAATTGCAGGTAATGGGTTTTTGTTATTGTTGCTTTTGTTATCACCTATGATCTTAGGTGATGGGTTATCATTATCTTGCATAGCTTCCAAGATAGGGATCTTGGGAAGCTTATTCCTTCAATTGCCCTAGCCTAGAATTATATATATATAGCTCCTGTCCCTCATATTATCATTGGATCCTTATCCAACATCTTGTATGTGACATAATATAGGACTTTGCTTACCCTGCACTGGTATACCTTCTCTATACACCCCCTTATTCCATAAACAACTTCGCAGCAACAACTATCTGCTTCCAACACATGCAGCAACCGCTTCCGCGTGTCTCTTGCCTCTTGCCCTTGTCCCCCATCCCAGCCTTCCCTGGTCACACATGTAGCGTTCCTATGTGTATGTTACTCTAGCTCTGCCCTTGCCTTGCCCCTAGCCTGTTCCCAGATCATATACGTAGTGCTCCTACATATGCAATTCCCTCTTGCCACTTGTTAGGGGCGAGCCAGGTGATCAAGGCAATGTTGTCGGAATACAGGTATTTGGAGGGTTATTAGCGAAGTAAAGGCAAGATCACATAACTCGGGCCTAACTGTACATACAGGTGTGAGTTGAACTTAGAATTGGTCTTCTAACTTAGTACTTAGAACATTGCTTGGAGAGCCAAAAGCTAGATATAGGAAGTGGGCACATATATAGGAAGCGGGGTTCATCAGGCCTCCAATCTATCGAATTGCAATATATCACCTGACCCATGACAATTCGCATACCCCCTACCCCTGTCTACCTTGCGCCGTAATAGTACTTCCCATTTCTAAGAGGTCATCCCGACCGACTAACTTCACCACCCTGCTTATTAATGGAATTTTCGAAGAGAGTACATGCATGAGAACGGATTCAGAGGTCATACACTTCCTTACTCCAATACCCATCCATCCTGAACACATTACCCATATCTGTATAGTTGATCAGGCCATAGCAGTTAGCAGCCATAATTAGGTATTGGCATATCCCCTATTGAGGGTAAGTCTTTTACCTGAGCCGTAACATTACTCCCCATTCCAAGGCAGCTGTCCTCAGCTGAATACAAGTTCTTCCGACCAGAGAAGACAAGTATTAGTAACAACTCAGATAACAATAGTAGCTAGGCACTGACCACGCAGTGAAATGAATGGTACTAGACAGTATTCATTCGGTACCGTTTATACAATCTATATCCATAGGCATGGACGATTGTGTATTTCGGTTCTGCTTAGGTAAGACCTCAGAAGGGTAGGGAGATTACTATGTGGGACGTTCCCGAAGGGAACAGTAATTAACTGGTGTAATCTATCTTATATGATTTGTGCTATCTAAGCTATATGATCTTGATCTGATCGGAATATAGGCTTGCTTGCTCTGAGTGCTTGCTTGGTTGCTTCTTGTTTTTCTGTGGATTCCAGAGGGAATCCAGCGGCCTATTTATACTCCTCTGAGATCTGATGACTAAGGAAATAAATACAATAAAGGGTGGCACACCAGAAGGTGGTGTGCTGTACAAAAGGGGTCATGTGGCCATGGTAATGAGTCACACGCCTTAAACGATAGTCATGTGGCCATAGTAATGAGTCACACGCCTTAAACAGAGGTCACGTGGCCATAATGAGGGTGTCTTCATATGGCAAGTGCCATGGAACTTTCCATGGCAAATTCCGTGTGCTATAGACGCTTATAAAGCAATAGGAGGTGGTAGAAGGCTAGTCCTTCAACCGAGAGGCTTAGTTACATAACATAGTAGTAATATAGGAAATACAAAAGTATATAATCAATTATATAAGCAATGAAATAACGTTCTCCATTACGCTTCCCCACATAGAAGGATTTCCTATCCTTACTTCTTTCGCTCTGCCATATTGGTTTCCATACATCCTAAGATTTGATGCATTGTTAATACATTAGCATTAACATGAATATCCTTAGTGTTTCCTTGACTCATGATTCTATCTCGTTCTTGTTGGATGAGAGCTCGGGTCTCATCTCTGGTTCGTGGTCCTTGTTTTCCTTTAGTCCTTCGATGTCTCTTGAATGTATCTTCCATACTTCCAGTCGTACAGAAGTCTTGAAGAATTTCGGTAGTGATATCCTTGACGTTTACTCAGGAATCATATTTAGGAGTGTATCCTAGCCATCTAACCTTATATTATCTTTCTCCAGTTCGAGGAGCTGTTCTGAATTCTAATACCTTTTCAACTTCATAACGATCGTCTTGAATTGGTTCTGGTTCCTGAGATTGTCTGTGAGGGAACTGGGTAGGATCGTTTTTATAGTAGGGTTTAAGTTTGCTGATATGAAAAGTATTATATATGAGGTGGAGGTCAGGTTGACTGGATAGGTCTAGGCTATAGTTATTACGTTTCTGATTACTAGAAATAATGGGAAATGGGCCTAGCCATTTTGGTTTGAGCTTGGGTGAGACATTTGATAGGTTGATATTTTCTGAGGAAAGCATAACTTGTTGTCCGACTGAAAATTTGGCTGTATTGGGTAGTTGTTTGTTCGCTTGAGATGCTTGAGTCTTCTTGGCCTCATATAGGTTTTGGGATGTTACCTCATGATGTTCCTTTGCTGGTACATATGCATTAATAGGGTATGGAAGTATCGATAGGCCAAGATATGCATTAAATCCAAATAGTGTGGAAAAGGGACTATTCTGTCTAGCGGCATTATACCTAGTGTTAAGTTTCAACTGTATCTCTGGTAGTTTCTGTAGCCAATCAAATCCTTCGATTTTACAGGCTCTTGCTACTTGTAGAATTTCTTTGTTCACAATTTCCGATTGTCCGTCTGTACATAGATGATATGTGGTAGACGGTTCCAACTTGATTCCTTTATTCCTAGCCCAATCTTGAAAGTGCGTTGACATAAAAAGAGTGTCGTGGTCAAAAACAATACAGAAAGGGTTTCCCATAGTCGGGACTACATGAGTATCAAAGGTAGCGGTACATTGTTCTGCTGTAAAATTATCTGAGACAAGAATAAGAAACTTGAATCCTGATTGTCTATCAACAATCGTCCAAAGTCATGAAATACAAACTACATGATCTTCTTCAACAGGAATATTCGGGTACAAAATCGAACACTTAGTAAACACAGGTGCTACTTAAAGAAAATCCATCGATATATCAGTCCATGGCCTACTTGGTACATGTAATGGGGTTACGAGTCCAAGTGGCACCCTGTTGGAATACTTTGTTCGTTGACAAGTATCACAACTTCTGATATAGTCCTTAGTTGGTTCTGCAAAGGACTGGCAATCATATCGGTCAGTAAGATATTTCATCGTTTTTTCAATGCCACCATGAGCGGTTGCTTCATGTGCATCTTTAATAACCAATTCGAGATAGTTCTTACCTTCGATGTTAAAGGTAGAGGGCAAGACTAGTCTCCATTGTCCTTGTCGGTTCTTGACATACAAAAATCCGTCTTTTCTTCTATGATCCTTACGGTTCACAAAGGTATCATAGTAGTTCTTCCAGATAGGACATACTCTCATGCACGATTGATATGCGGCTTTCATACCTGTTCCTTGGTCAAGCCAGTGTGTGATGAAGTAGTCCTTGTCATCTTCCCATCCGTCGCTGATGTGCTTCTCTTTAATGAGCTTGTTGAGGGTAGGTTCGATCCTTGTGTTGAAGTCATTGATGGTGGGTTTCTTCTCCTTGCATGTAGAAGCATTATGTCCTGAGAACTTACAGAAATCACAACGCTGTCTGGAGGTCTTGGTGTCTTGAATGAAAGAGGGTATATCTTCGTCAATGGCTACTCACTTTTTAGAACGAGTGGTGATGGTGGTGGTGTTGATTGGAATTGCATTACTGCTGCTAGCAGTTGCAGCTAGTTGTTGAGGTGCATTCCATGGTTGTTGTGGAGCAACAGGAGTATTCATGATCTCCTGTTCCATTTGTCGGTTGGTCATCTGTTTAGTAGGGTTACTGAAATGAATGCTGGGTTGGAGAGTGAGTTGTGTAGGCTTATTAGCAATCCATCTTTTTGCCCATTCTCCGATTTCCTGGATAGCTTCTTCACGGCTAAGAGCTGGTGGAGGTGGATAAGCTGGCATTTGTTGTACTGGTGCT
>WHUX01000754.1:0-11898 GCA_015179025.1 Terfezia claveryi
AAGCTTCCCGAGATTCCTATCTCGGAAGCCCAGCAAGATAATGATAACCCATCACCTGCAATCGCAGGTGATGATAAAGACAGCAATGACAATAACCCATCATCTGCGATTGCAGGTGATACCAAAGGCAACAATGACTACAACTTATCACCTACGATTGTAGGTGATGACAAAGACAACTGAATACATGGTTGTGACAAGCTGGGTAGAACAGCAGATAGTAGCACTGAGGGGCCAGAAGACTCACTCAACTATAAGTTTCTCGCAGAATGCCCCTAATAGTAACAGCAACAACCTACCATGCCCACCAATAAACCAGCACATCTATCGCTAGTAGCAGGAGGGGCCACCCTCATAGATCTCTCATTTGAAAGGCTCTGCCTCACTTAGGAGGAAACAAACTGCCGTCCCTACAATAGGTTATGCATTGTATGCAGAAAAGAGTATCACTTCATTGAAGCCTGTCCTTTAAGAAAGAACTGCTCCCTAGCTATCCAGGCCATCTCCAATACCTCAGACAGGATTATGGAAGTAGATGAGTTGGGAAAAGCCCTATCCCTTACCTAGTCACTAATACTAGTAAGGACCTGTATCAGGTCATTTGTCTTTGTCTACTTTTTCTGTTCCTTCTTTGTCTATGTCTATTGATGAGGCTCGTCTCTTTGGTAAGCACTTTGTTGTATCTATTACGATATCTTTCAATAGTAAAATACTCGTTACTTCTGCCCTTATAGACTATGGAGCCTCAGGAATTGCCTTCATTAACCAGACCTTTATTAGTAAGCATGCAATACCTACCTCTAAGCTCAAGACCCCCACCTCCTTAATGTCATTAATAGCCAACCTATCTATTCTAGAGCCATTACCGACCTCACCTGTACTTCTGCCCAGATTGGAGACCACTCCAAAAGTCTCCTCATATTCATTACAAAGCTCAAGTATCTAATTGTCCTAAGAATCTCATAGCTTAGAATATACAATGTATTAGTTAGCTTTGGCTCTTATACCCTTCAGTTTAACAGCCTTTACTGCAAAAGCCACTGTGGAAACCTAAAGGCTACTGTTACTGGACTATGTATATTGCTACCTCCAATAATTCACCCAACCCAGGTGGTACACTATCCTGTACACATTAATGTTCCCTCGATCCCCCTCCTGCCCCCAAAACCCCTAAATATTAGCTTTATTAGGGCAGGAGCTTTTGCTTACCTTACTAGAAAGTACAAGCTGAAGGCATACACTCTCTCTATACATGAGGTAAACCTAGAGATTAATAAGATAAGATTTAAGGAGGAGTAGAAATCCATAGTTCTGGATAAATATCATGAATTCATTAACCTGTTTTTAGAAAAAGCTGCAAAAAAGCTTGCCCCCCACCAACCATACAACTATAGAATCCCACTGGTAAAAAGTAAGACCCCCCCTTATGGGCCTCTCTATGGGATGTCCCGAGTACAACTGGAAGCTCTGAAAAAGTACTTGAAGGAAAACCACAACAAGAGCTTTATTTACTACAGCTCCTCTCCAGTGAGTACTGTAGTACTATTCATGAGGAAGTCAGATAGCTCCCTTCAGTTATGTATTGATTATTATGGCCTAAACAAGATAACAGTCAAAAATATGTATCCCTTACTTCTGATCCAAGAGATATTAGCTAAACTTTCCAAAGCAAAGTAGTTTACCAAATTGGATCTGAGGAGGGCTTACTACCTAGTATGGATCGCCAAGGGAAAGGAGTAGAAAACTGCCTTCTGGACACAATATGGCTATTTTAAGTACAATATAATGCCCTTTGACCTAATTAACTTCCTAGCCTACTTCTAGCACTTTATTAATGATACCCTATGAGACTTCATAGATGTGTTCTATATGGCTTACTTACATTATATCCTAATATATTCAGATACCCTGGTAGAGTACAAAATCGAAAAGCTAGAACAAGCAAGGTTGTACTTAAAGCCCAAAAAATGTGAATTCCATGTCCAAGTAGTAAAGTATCTAGACTTGATAATAATAATAGAAGGTATCAGAATAGATCTCGCCAAAGTTGCAGCAATCCAGAAATAGGAAATCCTTGCTAATCTTAAGGATGTTCAAGCCTTTCTAGGTTTTGCTAACTTCTATCACTGGTTCATTCTAGGATATTCGAAGATCGTAGTACCACTGATAGCATTAATCAAGATTAAGGGTATGGAAAAGGGCCAATGCTTCCAGTAGAGTTCAGAAGCCCAATCTACCTTTAAGAAGCTCAAGGAAGCCTTTTGCTCAGCTCTAATCCTGGCCCACTTCGACTCTAACAGTGAGTGTATTATAAAAACAGATACCTCTGACTATGTGTCTGCTGGAATCCTGTCCCAGCATGTGAATAGTATTCTCCACCTAGTGGCCTATTTCTCCAAAAAGCACTCTCCAATGGAGTATAATTATGAGATCTATGATAAAGAATTAATGGCTATTATAAGGGTATTCGAGGAATAGAGACCACACCTAGAATTGGCAAAGAAGGTTATTGAAGTCCTCTCTAACCATAAGAACCTGGAGTACTTTATAACTACCAAATTACTAAACCACTGATAGGCTAAGTAGTCAGAATTCCTCTCTCGGTTTAACTTTAAAATCAGATACCACCCTGGAAAGGCTAGTTGCTAACCGGATGTGTTAACCAGGAGATCAGAAGATCTCCTAAAAGAGAAGGATGATAGGTTAAAGTATCAAAATCAAGTGGTATTGAAGCTGGAAAATCTCGACCTAGCAGCTAATACTCTTGCTAAAGCTAGAGCTAATCTCCTTCTACGGTTATAGCAGGCATGTACAGAAGACCCCCTAGTTAAGGATATAATAGCCATAGTGGATTTTGGCCAGTACTACTACCCCAAGATCTCACTAGCCAAATGTACTGTCTAGGAGAGTCTTCTTTATCACCTCGAATAGCTCTTTGTGCTAGAAGGAGAGCTGTGCCTACAATTGATTAAGGAACACTATGATGCCCTAGTGGCAGGCCACCCTAGAGTTGCTAAAACCCTAGAGCTACTAGCTAGGCAATACACCTGGATCGATTAGTAGAAAGACATAGAAAGGAATGTGCAGAACTACCATACCTATAAATGATCAAAGTCTACTTGCCATGCCTCCTATGGAACCTTAAAGCCCCTGAAGATCCTAAATCAACCCTGACAATACCTGACCATAGACTTTGTAACTGGGTTATTAGAGAACTCAGGGTTCAATACCATCCTAATGGTGGTAGATTGATTGACGAAGATGAGGTATGTCATACCTTACTAGGATACATGCTCTACTCTGGAGCTAGCCAATCTCTACTTCAGCAATGTATTCTAGTATCATGGCCTTTCTGAATCTATTATGTCTGACTGAAGGCCTCAGTTCATCTCAGACTTCTGGAAAGTATTCTGCAAGCTCTTGGGGATTAAGATACACCTCTCGATAGCTTTCCACCTCCAGACGGACAGCCAGTTAGCAAGGATGAATGCCATCATAGAACAATATCTGCAAGCCTATGTCAACTACCAGCAGGATAACTAGGTGTCTTTATTGGCAACCTGTAAGTTCACTACTAACAACCAGTTTTTAGAGTCTTTAAAAACATCCCCTTTCCTGGCCAATTACAGTTGGCACCCCTAATTCGTAGATGCTCTAGCGCCCCTATAGAGAATCCATGCCCCTGCCAAGGAGTTTGCAGCTGGAATTGCAGAGCTCCACTCTACCCTGAAAGCCGAGCTAGGATATACACAAGCTAGGCAAGCCTAATATACTAATAGATCATAGTTGCTAGCTTCTAGGTATCAGCTAGGAGATAAAGTGTAGCTCTTTAGCTGGCACTTCTAGATAGAACAGCCATCTCGTAAGCTCAACTACAAGTTCCTGAGTTCATTCAAGGTGGTGGCTGTTATGAGTACTTATACCTATCAATTGAGGTTCTCTAAGGACATCAAATGCCACCCAGTTGTACATGTATTGGAACTTGAGCCAGTGGCAGACAATCCCCTCCTAAGGCAAAAACACTCCCCTCTCCCTCCTATAGTAATCGAGGGTAAAGAGAAGTGGGAAGTCGAAGAGTTATTGGACTCGAGAAGGAGGTACAGCCATCCATAATATAAGGTTAAATGGTTAAGAGACAAAGAGGCTACCTAGTAACCTGCTAAGGATCTAAAGAATACTTAGAATCTAGTCACTCTGTTCCATCAATGATACCCAAAGAAGCCTTGTCCAGCTGGATAATATTTTATCTTTCTTGTCTTTGTTATACTTATCAGTTTGGAGTTAGGGTTATGGTTGTTGCTTTGTTATTTGGTTGTTCTTACTATTATCACACTCAGGCCTTTATGTCACTAGAGCTCTTACCTAAAAGGGGAATAGTATAACAACCATCCCTCCTAGCTCTTGAGTGTCATATAGTAATCTGTGTAACTCTTATTACTATTATTATTGTCATTATTATTGCCTAGTGCTAGGTTGTAAGAGTTTTACTATTTCTAGTACAACTATCAAAGGTTTCCTATCTCAAAAGCTTATTTTATTATCGGCCTTAGCTTCTTGGGCTACTATGTATATATATCTACTCACTCTCATACTCATGTTGGATCCCCATCCAACATCTTGTATACTGAATATAGGACCTTACTTCTCTCCACGTTAGTGCATCTTCCTTGTGCACCCTCTTGTCTCGCCTTGTCTCTGCAGCCCTACTACATACCTCGTGAACCTCCTGCTCTTACCTCGCCTTATCACCATGCATTACATGCAGTACCTACTTCTGAGTATCTTCTGCCTTTCATGTCTTACCTCTTATCTCCTGCCTCCTATCTCTTACTCTGTCCCTACTTTCACCCAGATCACATACATAGTGTTCCTACATGTGTGGTCTCCTCTAGCCACTGTACTCCTTAATCACTATATTTCTCGAGCTACGTTATAGCGGGGGAGGGCTAGCTGGCTGGTAGGGAGAGGAGGGCTGCTGGTAGGATGGCTAGCTTGTGGGGAAGGGAAGGGCTACTGGTGGGAGAGCTACTGATAGGGGAGGGCTAGTAGCAGAGAGTTATTTTCTTTTGTTTAGGGGAGGGCTAGCAGGAGAGAGCTGTTTTCTTTTGTATTTGTTTTCTTTTGTTTGGAGAAGGGCTAGCAGGGGAGAGTTGTTTTCTTTTGTTTAGGAAAGGGCTAGTAGAAGAGGGCTAGCAGGGGAGGGAAGAGCAACTGGCAGGAGGGCTGGCTAGTAATAGAGGAGAGAGCTAGTTAGTGGAGAAGGGCTAGGTAGAAAGTGTCACGGGGGCCCTATTGACTAATAGCGCTCTTGCGACTATTAGGACGGCCGTAATTTGCTGCCGCAACGATATCTATTCCGCAACACAGAATATTAATCCTATAGCAGAAAAGTTCAATCCAACTATAGTCCCTCACGACGGATCTTATTTCGCAACACAAAATAAATCCTATGTCGCTTGAACATAAAGTTAACTCAAGACTTAGAACTTTGTAGGCTTCGCGTACTCAAGGTGCTCTTGCTTTCGAATACTCGCTAGTGGTAGAATAAATTCAACCGGAACTACTTGCACTATTTATATCCCGCGGTGTTTGTAGATATTCTTATGATAAAAATATTTTATAAATGCGGGCCTACCTGTCACTTTGGAATTTCTTCCTAAGTGTTATGCCATCCACACCTTTGTTAATGCAGTTGCTATCTGCACTCGTTGTCACAGGTTACTAACCCGAACGTAGAGAATATTCCCATGTCTGCATGTTATACGTACTTCGCTTATAGCTCGCTTATCCCATTAAGAATTCTTATCCGAGACAACTAAATTCAATTTCAGATACGTTACCAATTCCCGATACTATCGAATTACCATCCGACAATATCCGAAGGCATCTAATTATGTTTCCGGCAATATTCACTTAATAGTATCTAGTGTCCATTGAAAATAATTTTCAACTGCACATAACTCTATGAATAGAGAACCGTGGGTCACAAGTAGATTACCATTGGAAAGGTATCAACGCATAGAAGATTATAGAATCTTAGTTTATCACGATACCCAAATTATTCACGAAGTTATTACCAATAATAAGTAAACCTCCTCGTGGACCTATATGACCATATTAAAAGTCTTATATCTCCATGAGTTTAACTCCGATCATAAAAAGGATTGCAGAAATGGAATCAGGACGAAGAGTAGGCCTAGATAGAACCTTGAAACATTAATTTCGGAGAACTTTATGTTTTGGCCCTACCTTTGGCCTCTGTCCTGGGCGCACTCCCTTATAGTGTCACCGGACGCACTTTGGTCTAAAGTGCGCCCTCGGTCCTTCATTTTTTTAGTTATTTTTACCGAATTATTTTCCTGCAGTTCAGGGTAATAATTCAATATTCAGGGTAACGCCAAGACTTCAGGGTAACAGCTAATATAGCTAGCATATATATGCATATAGTCAGCATATTAATCAGAGTATAACAATTGAACCGTTAATCGGATTCTTATGAAACTTAAACCGTAGCTCCCTCAAGGGTCTATGGACGTTCCATTAGGGTCTTAACCATCTAGGATGATTATAAACTATTCCGAGGTTCATACTCGTTTCATATACTTAACTCTTATAGATAAGTATTAGAAACATTTGCACCACACTGCTAAGAGTGTACCTAGAGCTCATATAGATTCTAGGGTCGTTCTATAAGGGCCCAAGTACCTTTGGTAGGGCTGGATGTCACCCCGTGACAGTGCCTCCCCCCTTAAGGTTCTTGTCCGCAAGAACCTAATTGATCATGCAATCAGAATCATTATTGCTACTAACAACAATGGATGGGGCTTGAGGACCAGTCCTCATATACGACAGCCAAAACATAGCTGCGTACGTCTCATTGCACCCCTGGGACAGTATGGCATAAGAAATACAGGTAAAACAAAAATGTAAAGATAATTCAAAAAACCTAATGCCTAATATAGGAAAAAAAGAAAAATCCTCACAAGATAACATCAGGGTCCCGAGGCTTACGAGGATTATCCAGATGGAATTTTCGAATTAAATCGGCTGCTCCATCCTTCAGGTTCTCATATGGTTCCCATGTGTCGTCATCAGGACCGTAACCCTTCCAAGAGACTAAATACATAACCCGTCCCTTCCTGAGCTCACTTGTCCTAACCTTTTCCACCTGGTATTCCGATTCTTCAGGTCGACTGGAGGGGGTGTTGGCGAGCGTCTGCCGGCAATCGTGTTAAGGTGGTAGGGTTCCAACAAACTAATATAAAAATGGGTGAGTTTTGCCTATGCTCGGGGAAGCTCTAACTCATAGGCATAGGTGCCTATAAGCCGTTTGATTCTAAACTTCCCTCGTAACTTGTAGTCAAGCTTCTTGGTCGGACGCCTTGTTTTGATGTTCTTTGCGTTGACCATAACCCAATCTCCCACTTTGAATGTCGGTTCCTTCTCTGCTACCTTGAGATTGTAGTATTTAGACATCCGGTCCTGTGCTGCCTTCATGTTCTCCCTCATAGCCTTCCTCATTGCGTCCAAGGTTTCGACTGTCTTAACTGCCTCAGGGTTGTTCGATTCAGTTGAAGCTTCGGTTGGGTTCTGGAAATTATTTTCTGGGTGTTGAGCGTATGCGGCAAAGAATGGTGTGAGTTTGGTACTAGAATGGACAGTGTTATTATAACAGAACTCGGCAAATGGTAATAACTCGACCCAGTCATCTGATCCCAACAGCAATACGTCCGTAGATAATGCTCAAGGGTCTGGTTGACTCGTTCAGTTTGACCATCAGTCTGGGGGTGATATGCCGAGGACTTATCCAACTCAACTCCTAATAACCGCATTACCTCCATCCAAACCGAACTTGTAAATACCGAATCCCGATCCGAAACAACCCTCTTTGGTAATCCATGCAGCCTCCAAACCTCCTTGACAAATATCCCAGCCAACTCTTTTGCCTTCCGGTTCTTTAAAGGAATGAAATGCGACATTTTAGTAAACCTATCAACAATAACCCAAATCTGATTATACCCTTTGACTGGTGGTAAATCAGTGATGAAATCCATCGAAATATGTTCCCAGGCCTGTAGGGGATTGGAAGAGGTACGAGCTTGCCATATTTCTTGTGTCTTACAGTTTTGTTTCTTTGGCAAGCATCGCATGTACGTACATAGTTTCGTACCCAGTCTTCCATGTTAGGCCAGTAGTAATTTCGTTTCATGAGCTCGAGGGTTTTGTCACGTCCGAAATGACCTGCAACTTTAGCATCATGGCACTGGAAAGCCACTTTCAACTTAAGGGAGTTGTTGTCAGGTATATATAGGCGACGTTCATAGGTTACCATGTCATCTTCTAAACTGTAATGTTCAAGTCCAGGATACTCCTTGCCAAACTTCAACGCGTTCCGAATCCCTAACCACTTGTCATCCTTGAGGCCAGCCTCTTGGATCTCCTTCGACCAACTTGATTCTTCCGTTTGTGAGGCCTTCACTGCCATGATGCGGCGCGTTACTAGACTCTCCTCACTCGTTCCTAGTTGGAATTGACCAGGCTTGAACATCCGAATCGTGTGGTCCTGCTTCTCTCCCCCTCCTTCGAGGTCAGGATTAACCTGACGAGAAAGCGCATCTGCCTTGCCATTCTTATCACCTGGGCGGTAGATGATTCTAAAATTGAACTGGCTTAGTATTTCCGCCCATCTGGCCTGCCTTCGATTGAGTATCTTAGTGGAATTAAAGTACTCAAGGTTCTTATGGTCCGTATACACAATTATCTCCTCCGGGGCACCCATGAGAAAATGTCTCCATTCTTGGAAACAATTGACAATTACGACCATTTCTTTATCATGGACGTCGTAATTAAGTTCTGCTGGGATAAAGCGTTTCGAATAGTATGCTACTGGGTGCCAACGACCATCTGGTTCTTTTTGGGATAGAATACCAGCTTTTGCTAGATCAGACGCGTCTGTCTCAATCATTTTTGGTCGTTCTGGGTGATAATGGCATAGTATCGGAGCAGTGATGAACCTATATTTTAGCTCATCGAAGGCCTGTTGACACTGCTGTGTCCAGTTCCAAGGAACTCCATTGTGCGTCAGTGTCTGAATCGGCAATGCCAAACTACTAAAGCCTTGAATAAACCGGCGATAGAAATTAGCAAACCCAATAAACCTCTGCACTTCTTTGACGTTCGAGGAGCCTGCCAGGCGAGGATATCCTCGACTTTCTTCTGCCCCATTTGTATCCCCTTTGTACCTACTTTAAATCCCACGAATTCGACTTCTGGGACATGGAAGATACACTTGTCTATGTTGACACAAAGGTTATTCTCTGTTAGTTTCTGCAGCACCCAACGGACGAGCTCGACATGTTCTTCCTCTGTTTGGGTATAAATGAGGATATCATCAATATATACAACTATTCCTCGGTCAATTCGTTCCGATAGAATATTGTTAACATGTCGCTGGAATACAGATGGCGCGTTAGTTAGCCCAAAAGGCATAACTGTATATTCGTATAAGCCATATCTTGTCTTGAATGCTGTTTTCCACTCGTCTCCGGCTGCTATTCTGAGTAGGTTAAACCCGAGTTTGAGATCGAGTTTGGAGAAAACCTGTGAAGTACCAACTTGTTCCATTAGGGTAGTCATAAGTGGTAGGGGATACTTGTCTTTTTTGGTTATGGCATTGAGCCCTCTATAGTCTACGACTATTCTGAGCTTGCCATTTGGCTGTTTGGCGAAGAATATAGGAGCGCCAGCACTGCTTTTGCTCGGTCTTATCTTGCCGGTTCGGAGCATCTCATCTAGGTATTCTTTGAGAAGCTCCAATTCATCAGGGGAGAGGGGTATAGTTTTCCTGACGGGGGACTCTTTCCTTCTTCTAACTCAATTGTCATGTCTTGTGGACCGTGCGTGGGAAGGGCGGATTGCAACTCCTTTCCAAAGATTTTTACAAAATCCCTGTACTGTGTTGGCAATCGATCAGCAAGTTCATGGATATTTTCAGTCGCTGTTATTTTCATAACCTTGCGAACGTCTCCATTAGCGAACTTCTGATAATCCCATTCCCCTATTTCAATTAATCCGACATATTGAGTCTCTGCAAGTACTTCGTCAAAGTCAGCGAAATCAGTAACCTCCTCGATTTCCAACGCTCTTTTTAGCTCGAGTCCATAAGGAGTGGTGACCCGTAGCTTATCACAATTGGCTTTAATCCAATCCATCCCCAAAATGAGTGGAAGACCTGGTTCGAGGCACGCAACCTCAGTTACCAGGTCAAGAGTTTTGTTTCGTCCCGATCTTGCATCTGGGACCTCCATCTGCAGGTTCTGAACCTGCACTGTGCCAGACCTCTTGAGAATCGAGCCGTCGGCGCTCTCTAATCTCAGTCTTTTCTCCCTCTTAACCCAAGGCAGCATCATCTGTTCAACGAAAGAAGAATCAAAAATCGTGGCTTCTGCGCCAGTATCAACCAAAGCATTAATGGAAATTTCGCGTTTATTTCCTCCGTACATCCAAGATAACTTAACAGAGATAAGAAATTTCAGTCCTTCACGCTTCAATACCTTCGCACCCGATTTTCCTGCCAAAGAGAGATCCTTAATTCCATCCAATGAAATATCCGGCACCGCCACCTTTCGTGGTCTTTTTTCGAGTGCGCCAATATGAGGAGCCACCTCATCATCAGCTTTTCTTTTTGTCCCTTTTTTTGCGTTTTTATTTGATAAAGAAAGAGAAGAAATAGCAGAAGAAGACAAATTGCGAGAAACAGAACTAATCAAAACAGGATCAATATCCATCGGTTCCCCTTCATGTTCCTCCTTCCAACTGCCAACAGAGATGCCATTCCTTATAACACAAATAGAAAACCAATCCTGCGAGACTATCCGACCCGACGTACTAGATAGCCCGCATCCCTAACAGTCCGAATTTTCCCCATAATCCAACTCATCCTCACTCACAATATGCCCAAACTGAACCTCAAGTGGCGTTGCTACAGCCGCTCCTGCAGACACTGTCGCCACTTTCTTTGCTTCCTCCTTTCCCTTTCCCTTTCCCTTTGACTCAACCGTAGGTTTCCAACCATTCGTACAGTCACCCATCATGTGAGTTTTGTCCCCACACTTGATGCACTGTCCATCCTTCTTCCGAGCCTGTCGCATTGCATATGTGACTTTATCTTGACCAGGCTCTTTTTCCTTCTTGGAGGAAGTATCGGATTTGGGCTTGGATTTGGCATCAGGCTTGGTTTTTGCCTTCTGCTTTGGTTTGGTAATCCGATCTTTAAGGTTCTCGGATTTTTTTTCGGTAGTCTTGGGGTATTGGGTACCTCCTTTTTCGCACCAGCAGCCTGTTCTTTTTGACGGAACTGGCTCTGTGCATGGGCCTCCCTAACCTTCTCATACTCAACCTGAGACCCGGCATTTGCGATAGCCTGGAAGCACATTTCTGTACTTGCGGTACCTTATCTAGAATGTCCTTGTCAGTACTGACTCGGACCATATGGGCCCGAGTCTCAGGCTGAATTGCACTAATCAGGTGCTCCCAGAGCTGTTCCCGTGGTAGTTCCGCTACAACTGGTGAACCCTGACACGAGCGATGAAATCTTTCATCAACTCACCTTTTTTCTGGAACTCCTTCTGAAGGGAGACCTTCGCATCCCGCTTCTCATGCTGGTTCTGTTGCATTTATGAATTCACGTTTAAAGACGTTAAACGTGTCCCATTCAACCCATCCGGAGTTGGAGTCTGGTGTACGCTTGTGTTGGTTTGCAGTACCAAGTGCTCACACCTCCTGTAAGTTGTAGTCCGCTACGAACAGGATTTTTCGCTATGAGTAGAGTATGTTAGCGGCATGCGTTCAAAGGGTGTGGTCTACCTTCATCAGGAATTCCTTCAGCTTGCTTGAAGT
>WHUX01000755.1:0-11794 GCA_015179025.1 Terfezia claveryi
TAATTGGCCAGGAATGGGAGGTCTTCAGGGTCTCCGAGAAGTAGTTGTTGGTGGAGAATTCGCAAGTGGCCAGCAATGAAACCCAGTTATTCTGCTGGTAATTGATGTACACCCTCAGATACTGCTCCATGATGGTGTTCATACGTTCTGACTGGCCATCAGTCTGAGGGTGGTATGCCGTAGACAGGTATACTTCGATACCCAACAGCCCACAGAATGTTTTCTAGAAGTCGGCGACTAACTGAGGGCCACGGTCTGAGACAATCGACGCTGGGAGGCTGTGGTAATGAAAGACATTATCCAGGTAGAGGGATGCCAATTTAGGGGCCGAGCAGGTGTCTCAACAGGGTATTACATGCCTCATTTTCGTTAACTGATCCACTACCATCAAGATGGCATTAAATTCCAAGTCTTCCAGCAATCTGGTGATGAAGTCCATAGTCAGGTATTGCCAGGGTTGTTCTGGGACTTCCAGGGGCTTCAGGGTACCATAAGAAGCATGGCGGATGGGTTTGGCACGCTTGCAGACATGGCAATTCCATATGTACCGCTCCACTTCCTTCCGTTGGTTAATCCATGTATATTGCCTGGACAGCAACTCTAACGTCTAAGCCACTCCAGGGTGACCCGCTGCCAGTGTATCGTGGTGTTCCTTGATCAATTGCAGGCGTAGCTCATCGTCTGCAGGCATGTAGAGGCGGTCCAGGTGGTAGAGAAGGCCGTCCTGAGTTGTACACTCAGCCAGGAAAATCTTAGTGTGGCGGCACTGGCCAGAATCCACTGTGGTGATAATGTCTTTGGCCAGTGGGTCCTCCGCGTATGCCCTTTTTACCTGTTGTCAGAGATCACTTCCAGCATCTGTATTAGGCTCGACATCTACGATCTCAGCTTCAGCCTCAGCCTCAGCCAGAATGTTGGCGGCCAGGTCAAGATTTTCTAGCTTCAGTACCACCTGGTTCTGGTACTTTAGCCTTTCATCCCCCCCCTTAAGGAGATCCCTTGATCTCCTGGTCAGTGTATCTGGTTTCCCACCAGCCTTTCCAGGCCGATACTTGATCTTAAAGTTGAACCGAGAGAGGAATTCCGACTACCTAGCCTGTCATCGGTTGAGCAGCTTGGTAGTTATAAAATACTCAAGGTTTTTGTGATCAGATAATACCTCGATAATCCTCTTGGCTGACTCCAGATGTGGCCTCCACTCCTCAAATGCCCTTACGATGGCCATCAGCTCCTTGTCATAGATCTCGTAGTTGCACTCAGCTGGGGAGTGCTTTTTCGAGAAGTAGGCTACTGGGTGGAGGATGCCGTTGATATACTGAGAGAGGATTCCCACGGAGACATAATCGGAGGCATCAGTTTCGACAACATATTCCTGGTCAGGGTCAAAATGTACTAGGATCGGTGCTGAGCAAAAGGCTTCCTTGAGGTTCTAGAAGGCCAACTGGGCTTCTGGATTCTACTAGAAGGCCTTTTTTGCCATCAGGTGTAAGCCAGCTTCTGCCTTCATTTTCGTCAAGGCCGTCAGGGGTGCTGCGATTCTTGAGTATCCCAGGATGAACCAGCGGTAAAAGTTAGCAAATCCTAGGAAGGCTTGCACATCCTTCAAGTTGGCTGGGGTTTCCCACTCCTAAATTGTGGCAACTTTGGCAGGATCCATTCGGATGCCTTCCATGGTGATAATCAACTCCAGATATTTGATCTCCTGCACATGAAACTCGCATTTCTCAGGCTTGAGGTACAATCCGGCTTGCTCCAGCTTTTCCAACACCTGCCGGACATGAATCTTGTGTTCTGTTAGGGTATCTGAATAGATCAAGATATCGTCGAGATAAACCATATAGAATATATCCAAGAAGTCTCGTAGGGTATTGTTAATAAAGTGCTGGAAGGAGGCCTAAGCATTAGTTAATCCAAAGGGCATGACATTGTACTCAAAGTGGCCATAACGAGTTCGGAAGGCCGTTTTCCACTCCTCCCCCTCGGCAATCCGTACCAGGTTGTATGCCCCTCTCAAATCCAGTTTGGTAAACTATTTGGCCTTGGAAAGCCTAGCTAATGTCTCTTAGATCAGAAGCAGGGGATACCTGTTCTTGACCGTTATCTTGTTTAGGCCATGATAATCCATGCACAACCGAAGAGAGCCGTCTGATTTTTTCACAAACAGCACAAGGGTACCCGCTAGAGAAGAGCTATGGCGAATGAAGCTCTTGTTGAGGTTTTCCTCCAAGTATTTCTTCAGAGCCTCTAGCTTTACCTGGGACATTCCGTAGAGGGGCCCATAGGGGGGGGTCTTATCCTCTACCAGTAGAATTGTGTGGTCATATAGTCGGTGGGGCGCCAGCTTCTCCGTGGCTTTTTCCGAGAACAGATCAATAAACTCGTGATATTCATCCAGGACCATGGCCTTCCACTCCTCCTTAGGCCGCATCTTATTAATTTCCAGGTTCACCTCATATATGGACAGGGCATAAGCCTTCAGCTTGTGCCTCCTGGTGAGGTAAGCGAAAGCCCCTGCCCCGATGAAGCTAACATTCAAAGGTTTTTGGAGAACAGGGGGCACAGGAGGAATGGGGGAATTGGCATCGAGGTGTGCAGGCAGGTGCACCACCTGGGTCGGGTGGATTATCGGGGTGGGCAAGGCACACAACTCAGTGATGGTAGCCTTTGGATTCCAGCAGTGCTTTTTATAATATTGGCTGTTGAACTACAGGGTGTATGAGCCAAAACTGACTAATACATCATACATTCTAAGCTAGGGGATTCTAAGGACAATCGGGTATTTGAGTTTTGTCGCAAACATTGGGAGGTTTGCTTCGAAGTGATCCCCGACCAGGGCAGGCATGCACGCAATATCAGTAATATTGCCAGAAGAGATGGGCCGACCGTCGATGACATCTAGAATATGGGGAGTTTTGAGCTTTGATGTAGGTATGGAGAATTTACTGACAAAGGCCTGGTCAACGAATACAATTCCTGAAGCTCCGCAATCTATAAGGGCTGACGTAGTGATTGTTCTATTATTGATATTGAGGGAGATAGATACAACAAAATGTTCACTGAACAAGCGAGATTCGTCAACAACAGAAGGAGCAGAAGAAACAGAAAATGCAGACAAAGATAAAGATAGATGGCCTGGAGTAGGTCCCTTGCTAGTGTCAGTAACTAGGCAAGGGACAGGGCTTTTCCCGACTCATCAAGCTCCTCAATCCTAAGCACTGGAGTATCGGAGATAGCGTGGATGGCGAGGGAGTGATTCTTTCGAAGTGGGCAAGCTGCAATGAAGTGGTCAGCCTTCCCACAAGCTATGTATAGCTCATTATTCTGGTGGCGTTCCCTCTCTTCTTAGGTCAGGTGGAGTCTGCCTGATGATAAATCCATGGGGGTGGGCCCTCCTGCCACCAATGATGGGTGTGCTGGTTAATTGGCGGGGGCAGGAGCCTAAGCTGCTTTGGTAGCATGGTATTGCTGGAGTAGTGGGAGACAGGGTGCTGGCCTGAACGGGGGGCGGTTGCGGAGCCGGGACATCCACTGTTCTACTCGAGAGGCCTGGTCGATCAACTCCTCGCGGGTATCAATCGCGGGGAGGGTAACCATGGCTTGTTGGAGCTTATCGCTAAGCCCCTCCTGGAATTGCTCGAACTTAGCCTGGTCGTTCCACCTTACCTCTGTGGCCAGCCTCGAGAACTCTGCGACGTAAGTAGACAGCTTTGAGTTGCACTGTCTCAGTGCCTGGAGTGCTCAACTGGCCATCCCCACTGCATCAAGATCTCTGAAAGCCCGATCCAAGATAACAAACAAGGCTGAGACGTTATCGAGCTTGATCCCTGTCTCGAGCACATACGGCTGGATTTGATCTATGGCCTTGCCTTCCAGCAGGGGAAACATATAGGCCAGGCGGTGTTGTTCTGACAGAAACCTAGCTAAATCCCTCTCAACTTCAAGTTCACTGCATTTTTCCAGGCTCGTAGACGAGCCCTATCCCCATTGAACTTAGGGGGGTGGGGATACTTTCCGTTTTGGTGGTGGTAGTTAGCATAGGAATAGCCAGATTCACCAGAGCACGGCCGAGGTTTTGTACCGTGGTCCGTTCGGTGGCTAGGGCAAGGTTCACATGGTCGAGATCCATCTGGAGGACCGTGATCTCTTCATCAGCAGATCTCAGCTTTCGTTTGGCCACGGCTAGGCTGTTGCTGAGTTCGGCCCCGATGGCATCCATGGCGTCGAAGATGTCGATGATTTCTCGATGATAGGCATTCAATTCGTTCGGGCCTGAGAGTATAGGGGAGCTTCTCCAGATCTGGAACCTGATGGCGGGTGGTGGGAGAGCTACTCCTGACATGACTGCGTACCAGTTGGTCCAAAGGATCCAACGTAGTGTAACGACAGCTCTGGAGACAAGGCGACTAAGGGGTATGCTGGGGCAAGGGCAAGGCTAGAGTAATACACACATAGGAATGCTACGTGTGTGACTAGGGGAAAGACTAGGCGGGGGCAAGGGCGCAGGCAAGAGAGGTATACGAGAGTAGTAGGAGGCAGCAGGGCTGCAGAGACAAGGCAAGGCAAGGCAAGGATAGGAGGTTCGCAGGGTGGGCAGCAGGGCTGCAGAATCGACGCAAGACAAGAAGGTGCATAAGGGAGATGCACAATCATGGAGAGAAGCAAGGCCCTGTATTGGATATATAAGACATTGGATAGGGATCCAACGAGAAGGCGGAGAGAGCAAGCTATATATACAAGCTTCCTTCCTGGCCAAGGCCACCAGAAGGAATAAGGTTCCCGAGACCCCTTATCTCGGGAACAGAGATAACAATGATATCAATCAACAATAACGAGAGTTGGATGGAATTCCGTCCGACTCTCAAACCCGTCTAGAAAAGAACGGTTGTGACAAAAGTACATATTAGAGTGAATAATAGAGTAAGTATTAGAACAAGTAATAAAAAAATAAAAGAGTAAGTATGAGAGTGAGTATTAAAGTGAGTATTAGAGCAAGTATTAGAGCAAGTATTAGAGCAAGTATTAGAGTAAGATTAGAATAAGTCTTAAAATAAGAATTAGAGTGAGTATAGAAGTTAGTATTAGAGTAAGTATTAGAGTAAGTGTTAGAGTGATTAGAGTAGTAATTACATACTTTATATATATATCTATTATTCAATACTTCTATCTATATAATTATTAGTAAATACAATAGATATTTCTGCTATATATATATTCAATGGCTACAATAGTGGCTACTTACCTAGCTAGTATTAAAGGGTTATATATGTAAGTAGTAAGTAGGTGTATATTGTAGAAGAGAGTGATTATGGACTATCTATTAGCAATTCCAGCTATAGAACCTATAGTATTAGAGATATATAACTTATTCTATATTGTATCTATAAAGTAGAAGTATCTATAAAGAATGTATATTGTATACTAGATATATGAGTACTACCTAAGTATATCTGGATACTTGCATGCTAGATATTGCTATTCTAATCTTGAGTTCCTCTTCTGTATATACTATATGTCTAATACATAGGATACAAATATTTTTTGTTACTAATATATCTCTCTTACCTCTTATACTTACTTCTATTTTAGTCTTTTTCTACTACTAATTTTATTTCTTTCTATAGTCATATATATAGTATTCCTATATATATAATCTTTTTACCTTCTTCTTAAGTATACTTTTTAGTTATCTTACCTTCTAAGTCTATATTATATTATAAACAATATTATAAAAAGTAAGATTAATTAAAAATATAGAAAAGCTTTACTATATTTAATAATATATAATATAAAAGGTAGCTATACTATAAGGATTATATAAAAAGGTAAAAAGATTTATAATAAAAGTATACTAATATAAGAAAGAGATAAAGTCTATATTAGAATATAAGATATTAGATAGAAATATAATAAAAGTATAAAAGTAAAAAAATATATATATACAATAGTATATTAAACTAAAATTAATAATAAGAATAAGCTTTCTAAAATTAGAAACTTTTTATATAGATAAAGATAATAATAATTTTTATATTATCTATAATTATAAGTAATAAAAAGACAATAGTAAATAATAATAATAATAATATAAATTATACTAGTTATTAGTATAACTTTTAAAATTAAAATAAAAATATTACTTATAATATAATTAATATTAATTTTATTATCTTTACTTCTATTTTTTTACAAATTAAATATTTATTATATATAGTAAGATACTTTTATATATCTTTAGCTACTCCTATACTTATATTATATATATAACTTTCTTTATATAATCTTTTATTCTTTTATATAAAGATACTTTTTAGTTACTATAACTTTTTAAGCTCTTTTATTATAATTTTTATAGAAAATTTATTACTAAATTAAAGATATTACTATATATTTAAAAAAATATTATATTATAAATACTAAAAAGTTTTCTAATTTAAGGTTTTTTACTATAAGCTTTTAACTATATATGTTTAACTTTAAGTTTAAAAAAGCTTTTTAAAGTTTATAAGTAGTCTTTTTATATTTAACTTACTATTAACTTTTAAAAATTTATACTTTTATAAACTTAACTTCTAAAAAAATTCTTTAAGTTTTAATTAACTTCTTAATAACTTTTATAAAGACTTCTATTATACTTGACTTTTAGAAGACTTTTATATTTAAACTTCTTTGAATAAATAGTATATAGATTTGTTTTTATCTTTTATATTTATTTACAGGAGATACTATACTATTAATTGACTTCCTTTTTTTCTTTTTTTTCTCTCCAATTGCTTTTAATTATAGAATTGACTGTTATATATTTATCATAGTGGTAGTTTTGAAGGTAGGTGAAAGAATATGTAACTAAACTACCAACTTACCCGATCTGGTTATTAGATAGTTGACAGGATCGGTAAGGTTAAAACCTTTGGATCCACCATGACTTCTGCTTCTCTCCTATATCATAGAATATATCCTTAGGATCATTACACTTCAGACCTTCTAAGAATGCTTTCCGAGCGGTCCCTGTATACTAGGGCTTCCTGGTACCGGTACCCCAACAACACAAACAACCCAACATCGCCCCGGCCTTCCCAGCTTCAACTCCCAGCCCTCTATCACTATCTAGTTCCTGTAAACAAACGTCTTTACGATCGACCTCGCCACGACCGGTAGCATAGCGTGCTCTTCGTCTGACATAACGGCCGCTTGCACTGTGCAAGAATGTTTCCAATGTACCGCAATTTTTTGGATCTTGCTCTTTCAAGGGAGTAACGTTGTATACTTGTAGGTTGGTTGACGGTCTGCCACCTCAGACCTTGACTTATTCCACAGTTAGGGGTTTCTACCATTTGACAGGCCCGTCATCAAATCATTTTCTTGTTTATTAGAGTAATATCGTGTGACATATCTTGAAGACCGTGATTCACTTCATGACAAAAGCTAGTTACAACCACAAGCTCCCCCTTAAGGACAGGGAAAGAAAGATGGCGACAAATTTATATAAATCGAAGTGAGTTAGGCTCTCACACAGTCTCCTCTGCTCCTGTCCAATCTTTCCAACTCATCTCCATAAACCATCTTGGGCGATGGCTGATGCTAAGAAAACAGAATAAGAACAAATATCATGTCCCAGCCACAACATACACAAAGGAAACCCTGTATTATATCCCTAGTTTTTGTTTAGAAATAGTTAAAACAGCCAAACCGCATGCCATCGTGATGCCTGATATCTGTCCAATCCTCCACAAGGCAAGGGAAAAACAAATCAACCAAAGAAAAAAAAGCGAGACCCATATGTAAACCAAGTAAAAACACCAGTAGGTCTTCTTCCAGAGTTGCCCTACAAAACAAACCAAAACCGAAGACCTACTTATGTAGTCCAGAATGAAAAATCTTGTTTCTCAAAAAACGAAATTCAGCTGTTTAAGTACAGTCCCAGGGAGTTGAATCGAGACCCTTAACCTTCCTTCATTCCATTTCTCATTCGCCAGTCATTACCCCCATTAAATCCACCTCACTCCCATTCTTTCCTTTCCGTCGTTCTGATTCTAATGTTTCCTTTCCATCTCCCAAGTGCCCCTCTAGAATGTCACAAACCCTGACCGGAAATCCATCCACATGCTTGTCAACACTGTCTACTCGCCCGTTCGCCAAGTCAGTCCCAAAGTTCCTAGTCTTGAACTCTCGCACTGAACTCGTCGCATCAATCAAGAGCGCACTAGTTGGGCAGAGAGTGTCAGGTCTAAGTACAGTGGTATGCCTCGTCGTCTGGGAAAGTGACAAGCGATTCAAAGCCAAATGTATGGCTATTTCCGAATCCAAGGTCTGCTGTTTGCTCACCATCAGATGATTCCACATCTTGAGAATTGGTCTCATTGTACTCGCCGAAGCCGTTAAACATAGAATCCAGTTCACCAACAAGTGAAATACGATCGGCATCTCCGTCGAAAAGTGACCAGTCTTCAACTGACACGGCAGGTCTTCGGGGCACAACATAACTGCAGTATGTTGTGTCAAGTTGAAAGGGTCGATATCGACGGATTTGCTAGGTGTAGAGAGATGTGAAGGATCCAAGGTACCATCCATGGGATTTGGGGTGGAAATGTCGGAAGGGGAAAGAGCGGAAAAGTTGTCATGGGTTATGGAAGTTGGTGTGAGAAGGAGGTCCAGTGATGGCGAACTAGTGATTTCGGCTTTAGGGGCGATGCCATTCCCTTCCAATTGAGCCCTCAAACTCTGGATTTCTTTTTGGAGTTGCCTAGTCTGATTTTGAGCTTGCTGAACAATGGCTGCAAGATGTGCGTTGTCTGCCTTAAGACGTTCATTCTGACTAGCTAGGTCGTTCTTGACATCTTCTAAAGCTTCCACCTCCTTTCGCTTTCGTTCTCGGGAGGATTGAGCTGCGGCACGATTTCGGAGAACACGTTCTATACGACGTTGCTCCTTTTCGGCTTCAGTCTTGGCTCGTTTTCTGCAGATTGTACATAATTAGCTTTAAAGTTTGTATGCAAAACTGTACTTCATTTATCTTACCTGGGAGGAAGATTGGTAGTTGGTTTTGGAAGCTCCTGACCCCATGATTTCCGCTTCTTTACGGGCTTCTTCTCTGGGGTGGGTTCCGGTGTGGCCGACTGTGTTCCTGTGGACGCTGCCGATGACCCGGGACTGGCAGACGCGTACGGTGACATGGAGCTCGCCACACTCAGTGTGCTGAAGAGCACATCCTCAACATCGCACAACTCTCTCTTAGGGGCATTAGCTATGGTAGGTGAAGACATGATTTCCATCGGTGACATTATACGGTTTGTAGGTAGAGGCGAACCCGGGACGCGATGCTATGTACGCGTGCGTTAAGATGCGTGATATGTACTCAGTACAACTTATTTAAGTTCTTAATTAAGCCGCGTCGATGTGCTGTGATGTGGACAAGCAACAGCAGGAAACGGGTGAAAAAGAAGAAATGGGAGGGAAGGCAGATAAATGGAGATATTCACACTAAATGGTGGTGAGTATATGCAAGTTCTTAGATAGGTCAAAAATAACTAGGTGGATGGATGGTCGTGGTATTGGAAGAAGCCTGGAAGACTGGTGTCCAAGAGGCCACCTCACCAGTTAAAAGGAGATCGAGGGCCAGCTAGTCAACGAGATGAGTAACGAGCGGATTAAATGACTCCGAGGGAAGAAATGAGATTAGATTAGGACCGTTTGGGCGTTTGCGGTACTGTGCTGCTGTGGTTTCGAGGATGTGTCAGGGAGAAGTGGACAGCTGTCCTCTTATAACTGCAGGGCGTGGGAGGTAGGGCAGCTGGACGTGTGGTGCTTGGCGCTGGCGTGGCCGAGTTAGGGCCAAGGATCGCAGACGCAATACGAGAGTGAGACTATCCAGCGAAGATGGGAATCGGTAAGTGGTATGGCACGAGGCTATAGTTCAATAATAGGCGTTTGGTTCAGACGTCTAGTATTACGGCAGAAACATCGTCTCCTAGGATTATAAGTAGCCAGAATACAGTTAATAATAAACTATCACGGTCTCTGGCTAACGAAAAAACCATGCCTGGTTAATTATAGCATGCATACAACGCAGCTAACTTATCATCTTGCCCCGCATGTAATATGATCGCCTGTCATCATTATGGAGTACAAGGCTCACCTGTACAGTACTTTCCAGTGGGTACCAGAAGGAGTCCGTCACATTGACATAAAAAACATCAAAAAAGGACCCAATCGTATCCCACGCTAGAGCTACCCGGTTCTGAACTCATCTTGCAGGTCAGTGTACCTTCTTTTCGTCTGAACATCCGTACCTGACGTCTAGGACTAGGTAGCGGTCTGCATCTTGAGAACGACGAATGCCTGAGCTTGAATTCGTTGCGTTAAAAAAATCGAACACCCCCTTTACTTAGAGCATGGACTCGTCTCCGGGGACAGTTGCGAGGTCACGAAAATTATCCTGGTACGAGGCTAGGACTAGAGCGCCCATTAAACGTCAAGTTAGCACAAGCGTCCAAATAATGTAACTTAGTCTGTCAGAAGTCGTTGTGCCAACCAGACTATTATTATTCCTCCTACGGAGGGGTCATGCCACAGACTAACTATTATTGTATACTAACTGCTAACCAGACTACTGCTGGTTGGCCCTCGGATTACAGAGGGGAACCAGACTAACAGAGGGGCTAGTGCCAACCAGACTGAACTCCTAACTACGGTAGCGCATCGCCTGTCAGTTGTCAACGAGACTAGGCCTGTCATGCAATCAGACAAACCAGCTACAATCAGACTAGGATGCTTGCTACCAGCACCTTGCTTTAGAATTGACACGAAATTACAACTATTAACGTCGGGTTCCGGCAAGTCCAGCAAGGTCACCATCGTTGTTGAGGATAGGTATTATTTTTTCCTGTCGGGGAAAAGCAGAAAACCTCTACTAAGTATAGTCTCAAGGTCTGGATGAATGAAAAAGGTCTGGATGAAAAAGGTCTGGATGAAACAGGTTTGGATGAAATGCCCCTTTCATATGCATCTCCATTCTTTAGTAAAAAGAGAATACAGGGTCTCATATTGATCCTCATGCAAGGGGAGAGCAAGAAGATCCTGCGGCACGCAGGGCCATCCATCTATAAAGTTCTCCATAGCACTTAGGGGCAAATTTGCATAATATCGAACCTAGCGCAATTGTGTAATTCCCCAGGATTTGATTCGGAACACCCAGGTGAACATCGAAATTCCTCCGGTTCAAGGAATCTAGGTTCACATATCGGTTGAACCCTTGGCAAAATAGTATTGTAAGGCCCCATTTCTGTGGCCCGATGGGTGGAGAAATATGGGGAAAACAAATTACTTGCGTCTCTGCTCCGCATTTCAGATCCGAGATCGGTTGATACCTTGTTTCCTGGGTGGGTATCTTCCCGTGCGACTACCCGTTGTATGACGGGCTGGCGTGTTTTCCATTTCTTACGAGAAAAGCAAATATCATTCAGTACACTGTACAATGGCCACGTCGTCTGTGTAGGTATTCTACCATGGCATACAGTATCTACTCCAAAAGGTATAATGCCAGCCGATGCGCCTGCAACTACTTGGTCTGTTCTTTCTCGCTTGTTTAAAAAAACTTGTAAACCAATAATGTGCTCTGATCTCATGCATTAACATCAACATGCTACGAGAGGAACCTAGTGATTGTTCGATTTAGCCGGGGTCAATGCGGTAGTAGTTAGAGCGCTGGCGCGCGGACTGTGGCATCTTGTTGTCATATTAATCAAAGGTGATTGGGTGAAGAGGAAAAAATCAATCTATTTCGTAAAACCTACCTAAT
>WHUX01000756.1:0-11765 GCA_015179025.1 Terfezia claveryi
TTGTTGATTAGGTAAGGTTGATTAAGCCTTCCTAGTTAGGTAAGAATCAAGTTCTTAGGTTAAAAAAATATAAAGTGTTGTTAGGGGGACTACACAATCAGATTAGATTAGATAAGGATCCAATCTAATTAGATAATCTCAGGCTAGTAATGTATACTATAAAGTAGATTACTAATAGTGTATTGTTCAGTTTCACAATTAAAGTTATTACCACTAGCATAAGATTACTGTAATAGGTAAAGTAGTATAGGAGTGCCAAAGGCACTTAGAGAATTAACTAGTGGAACTTTTATATTGATTGTACTCTAACTATGTTCTGAGTTCTAACTATCTGTCCAACTGAAGGGAAATTCAGGGGACTATATGTGTTTCCAACGGGGCAGTGCTGGGGCAATGCTGAGGCAGTGCACCATCATCTGACCCTTACATGTGATTGAGATTAACATTATCTGACCTTCTAGATAGTACTTCTAAATACTATCTAGTATAAAATAGGTTAAGTCTTAACTTTGACTTATATATGTGAAAGCATATAATAGCATGTGAAAGCATGTGATAACATGTGAAAGCATGTGAAATATTAGTAAGGCAGACAGCATACAGAATGTTGTGTGTTTTGAGATGCTTGCTGAGTAAGAAAATACATAAAAAATACATTTGTGAGGGAGAGGGTTAGTTATAGGGTATGAGTAAGCCACTTCCTTACAATAAATTTAACTTTCAATACTCCTATTGCTTATACCAATACACTTTCTATACTTAAAGTTTAAACTGCCAACAAATATATATATACTATATCTACAAAAAAATATTACTTTCTACTACCAAAACCCACTATAGTAGTTAAATAACCTACTTCTTTAATACAACAACCTTTAGTTAGTCTTGACTTAGAGATTGCTACTTCAACTCCAAAATCTACTCTAATAAAGAAAGATTCTGAATTTCAAATAAACCTACCTTCTCCTCCTACAAATGCTTAAGAATATGAAGCAATCGAACCAGAAATTGTTCCTGAACTAGTCAGACCTCAAGCATCTATAAAACAATATCAACCATATCTATTTTGGAAAATTGTTTAACTTCCTGATATAAGTAATAAAGATATATTGGCTTCTACTTTATCAACAACAAAAGAATATAAACCATATACCTACAAACAAGTTACTACTTGTTCAGAATCACTATATTAGTTTCAAGCTATATAAGAAGAACCTCAAAATATAAAAGACCAAAATGTTTGGATAGTCACTCCAATACCTCAAAATAGAAATATTGTTAGATGCAAATGGATATATAAAATCAAATGAGATACTACAGGCAATCCCATACTATATAAAGCATATCTAGTTGCTTAAAGCTACTCTTAACAACCAGGAACTGATTTTGATAAGGTTTCTCTTTAGTTGTTCAATATAACTCTCTATGACTTCTAATTGTACTTTCTTTATAATACAATTAGATTATAGACCAACTCGATATTAAAGCTACATTTCTATATGGATATTTGAAAGAAGAGATCTATATGAAATTACCTTAAGGATATAAGCAAGATGGACATTATATATGTCTTAATCACTTAATATATAGCTTTAAACAGTCTCCTAAGGCCTAGTATGAATGTCTTATCTCATATCTACTTCTATTAGGCTTTACACTTTCATCTTTCGATTCTTATATTCTTATTAACTTAAAAGATCAAATCTTTATTACTATCTATGTTGATGATATAACCTTCTTTGGTTCAGCTTTCTCTGCTTAAATTGCTCTCAAAAATGCATTGAAATCGGAATTTCAACTTATAGAACTTGGATACCTACCTTAGCTAGTAGGAATCTAAATTAAATACTAGTCTAACATAGTTATACTTTTACAACAAGTATATATTAATAAAATACTAGCTCAATTTGGCATGATATCTTACAATCCCATTACTTTACCTTTAGATTCTAATATAATATTAAGAAAATTCCAACATGGTAATAATATTATTGATGTGACCCTATATTAACAGATTATTAGATTTTTAATATATCTTGTAATTGGAACATGTCCAGATTTTACTTTGTCTGTCTCTAAATTATTTCAATATATCTCAAAGCCTACTACCATTTATATAGGAACTGTAAAACATATTTTATACTATATTAAAGGCACAAGAGATAAAGTACTTACTTATATAAGAAAACCTGAACTCTTTTTAGCTAGCTTTACAGATGTAGATTAGGCAAATAATAAAGATAACAGAAAATCAATTTCAGGTAATATCTTTTAACTTGCTAATAATACTTTTAGCTAGCACTTAAGGAAGCAAACTTGTATCTCTACTTTAACAGTTGAAGCTAAATATATTTTGTTATCTTTAGTAGGTAAATAGCAACTATAGTTTCAAAGAGCTTAAAAAAAACTTGGATTTTCCTTTATACCTACTATACTTAGCACAGATAGAGATGAAGCAGTAGATCTGATTTAAAACCCTTGCATAAGCGATCGGAGTAAGTACATTGATATAGCTTACTATCATATTCATGATCTTGTCAAAACTGGCAAAATCATAGTCTTATATATTCCTGACTTACTGAATCTAGCAGATATTTATACCAAAGTCATACCTGAACTACAATTCTTCTAGTTGCAGGAAGATATTTTAAGAACTAAATAATTTATAATAGTACCCTTTTCCTATATATGAAAATTTTTTTTTTCCACAAGGTTTTTTCTTCATATATAGGTTTTTAATAAGACTGCTAAATTATTTACTAACTATTCATGCTGTAATTAGTGAAAAGAGGTATTAAAAAATATATTCAAAAGCTCTCTCTTATACTACAAATTACATATACTTATATTATTCATACCTAATTATATTCCACTATATGTTCAATCCTATGCTTAATACTTATATAGATTAAGTATTTTTATATGCTTTTAATATGCATAACTTTATTGTTAGTTAAGTTATTCATACTCTAATAACTCTATTTTAGCTCTATTTCATATACTTATAATATATATCAAACTATATTCTGAGTTATACTTTTATCAAACTTTATTATTACAAACTTAAATATGTTAAGTATGTTGTAATTATATAAAATTCATTTACTATATTTTGGCTAGTACTGTAGCTTGCTAGAATCATATATATATAGGAGGGGAATTCCTTTCTTTCAGATATCATCAGCTTACATATCAATCTTATTCACTTATACATTTTATAATATATTCTCCTATGTATTCTATATTTCTAGTGCACGCTCTATATCATCCTCTTTAAGATCTACAATATCTTCTATATTCTCTAGAATATCCTCTACCAGCCTATTAGATCTATTTTCAACGTTCTCCTTTATTAGATACTTAGTTAAATTACTACTGCCTATTAGATATAGTGTATATCTTATATACCTGTATTTAAATACGTATAACTCACAGTTTTCTATTCATGGAGTTATGTACAGTTGAAAATTATTTTCAATATATATTAGATTTTATTAAGTAAATACTGCTAGAAATATAATTAGATAACTTTAGGTATTGTCAGATAGTATTTGACAGTATTGGAAATTGGTAATGTATTAGGATAAAATTTAGTTGACTCACCTAAGTATTTTTTAATGGGATAAGTAAGTTATAAGCAAAGTATATATAATATGTATATATAGGAATAATTTTAACATTTAAGTTAGCAACTTAGAATAGTGAATGCAGATAGCAACTGCATTAATAAAGGTATTGATGGCATAATACTTAGAAAGAAATTCCAAGGTAATAGCTAGGCCAATATTTTATAAAATATTTTTATTATAATAATATCTATGAATACTATATAATATAAATAATACAAGTAGTTCTAGTTGAATTTATTCTACCTTGAGTGAGTATTCAAAAGCAAGAGCACCTTGAGTATATGAAGCCTACAAAGTTCTAAGTCTTAAATTAACTTTATATTTTTAATTTTGTGTTGTGAAATAAGATTCATCATAAGGAACTATAGTTGAAGTGAACTTTACTGCTATAGAATTAATATTTTGTGTTGCAGAATAAATATTATTGTAGCAGGAAATTATAGCCATCCTAATAGTTAAAAGAGTACTATAGTTAATAGAACCTCCATAATATTGACCAGGCTTGAATATTTAAGTTATATAATCCTGCTTCTCTTCCCCTCTTTTAAGGTTAGGATGTACCTTATAAGAAAGTGCATTTGCCTTACTATTCTTATTACCTGGGAGGTAAATGATTCTAAAATTGAACAGGCTTAGTATTTCCACTCATCTGACCTACCTTCAATTGAGTATCTTAGTAGAATTGAAGTACACAATGTTCTTATAATTCATATATATAATTATCTCCTATAGAGCACCTATAAAAAAATATCTTCATTTAAGGAAACAATTAACAATTATGACTATCTCTTTATCATGGATATTGTAATTAAGTTCTACAAAGATAAAGTGTTTTAAATAGTATGCTACTGGTACCTAATGACTATCTAATACTTTTTGGGATAGAATACTAGCTTTTTCTAGATTAGAGATATCTGTCTTTATCATTTTTAGTCCTTCTGTGTAACAACCATCTTCCTCTAGCCTTCAGGTTGTCATTGTCTAGCGTTCTTTATTGTCATTATCGTCGGAAAGTTTATTATATAACTATCATCAGCAAGAAAAAAGTGGCATCAGGAAGCCAGGTAGTGTTTCTAAGAGACTGGGTTTTCTCTAGTGTCTTTTATGTCTTTTATGTCTCCTAAGTGTCTCTTGAGTGTCTCCCATGTGTCATCCAGTATCTCCCAGTGTCTCCTGGAGACACTGGGAGACATTCTACCAATTATGGAGACACACCTTGTCTCTAGTAGCAATACTGTCTCTAGAGACACTAGAGACAAACTATTTTCTTTCCTGATGATGTATATATAGCCCCAGGCTCTCGCACTCTTGTTGGATCCCCATCCAACGTCTTGTATACCTAATACAGGACCTTGCTTCTTCTAGCGCTTGTACACCTCCCTTGTGTACATCCTTGTCTCGTACAAACAACTCTGCAGCATAGCTGCCTCCCTCCGACATATGTGGCAACCACTTCCACATGTCTCTTGTCCTTGCCTCTTGCCTCCAGCCCTTACCCCATCCAGCCTTCCCCTGATCACACACGTAGCATTCCTACATGTGTCTTGCCCTAGCCCCTGCCTTCTGAACATCCTGCCCCCCGTAACATTGTTCGTGACATCCATGATAGGTGTCTATGACAGGTGTCCATAACAGGTGTCCGTGACAAGCCTAGTTTTCCTAGTCACACACATAGCACTCCTACGTATGTCTTACCTTGTCCTGTCCTCACCCCGGCATACCCCTTGGTCGTCTTGTCCCCAGAGCCTCCGTCACACTATGTTAGATTGCTCTAACTAATCTATACAATGTCCGAACCAACTCTGTTACCTACCGACAGGTTCCAAGCATGGAGGGAAACCCTAATACCCTTAGACCCAGCCCAGCAATTGGAATACTGCTGAATGGCCATCAATATCTTACCGCCACCTACAAAATTGGTGAAAAGTAAGGAACAGAGCTCCAGAACACTAAATGAAGGCTGAAAGAAGCTGAAGATGAAATTCTTCTTCTCCAAAAGGACCTTGCAGATAACGAGTAACTATTCGCAATCTCAACCATGCCCTTGCCACCACAACCCCACAGGCACCTGCGACCCCATGCCCCAAAACCATGACCTTCCCACCCACCCAAATTTAATGCGAACAGGCCTGCTACAAGGCCTGGAAAAACTCCATCAATATTAAGCTCAACGGAGACGCCACTAAGTTCCAACCACCTAGCACAAACTTGCGTACGTTTACGGCCTGCTGAGAGTAAGGCTCGGACCAAGTCTAGCCCTATGTGTTGGAAACAGGGGTTAATCTAGTGGATGTTTCTGCCCTATTCGTTATCCTTGACTGGGCATTTGGGGACCCAGATCTGAGGGAACAGCTACCCGAGCCCTCCAGGCACTTCGATAAAAAAATACTAACCTCGCCACTTATGTGGCGAATTCTCTAAGTTAGCTACTAAGTCGACTGGAATGATAAGGTGAAATTGGAGCAATTCCAGGAAGGCTTCTCCGTGGAGTTGAGATAAGCCCTCATCAACTTCCCTAATGTTACCACCTAGAGGAACTGATTGACCAGGCTAGTCGATTAGAACAGAAAATGGGCAGGTTCAAAAACAGCCTAAAGGCCTCCCCAGCTATGACTGTAGCCTTGGGCCCCTGCACTCCCTTTCCAAATGCCCGCCTCCAGCTACCTGCCAACATACCAGCTCACCCCTCACTAGTGGCTGGCAGACTTGCCCCTATAGACCTATCTGTTGGCAGACCCTGCCTGACCTAAGAAGAGAGGAACGCTGACGTACGAATAGGTTGTGTATCGCCTATGAAAAGGTTGATCACTTCGTCAAGGCTTGCCCTCTCTGTAGGAATTGCTCCTTAATAGCCCATGCGATATCCAAAGCCAAGATTGTAGAGCTCAAGGAGTCAGAAAAAGGGACGTCCCTTGATTAGTCACTGACACTAGCAAGGGACCTGCCCTAGGTCATTTGTCACTGTCTGCTTTTTCTATTTCTGCGTTATCTGTTGATGAGTCCTGCTTGTTTAGTTAGTACTTTATTGTATCTATCTCCATCAAGATTAATGATAGAACAATCACCATGTCAGCATTGATAGATTGCAGAGCTTCAAGAATTGCATTCATTGATCAGGCCTTTGTCAGCAAACTCTTCATACCTACGTCCAAGCTCAAGACCTCCTGTGTTCTAAATATTATCGATGGACGACCTATTTCCTCTGGGGCTATTACTGATCTTACTTGCTTCCTAGCCATGGTAGGGGACCACCAAGAAAACCTCCTACTCTTCATCACTAAACTTAAATATCCCATTGTTTTGGGCATCCCTTGGCTCAGAATGCATAATGTATCGGTCAGTTTTGGCTCCTATACCCTACAGTTCAACAGTAACTTCTGCAAAAGGCACTGTGGAAGTCCGAAAGCTATGGTAACTAGACTGTATATACTACCACCTCCCATAAACCACCCAACTCAGGTAGTACACCAAACCGAGAATCTTGATACTATTTTCTCTCCAACTCCCCCTGCCCCCTCTATTCCTCCAGTTCCCCCTGTTTCCCCTATTCACCCTCCCCCAAAGCCCCTGAATATTAGCTTTGTTAGGGCAAAGGCTTTCGCTTACCTCACTAGGAGACACAAGCTGAAGGCACATACCCTTTGCATATATGAAGTAAACCTGGAAATTAATAAAACAAGGTCAATGGAGGAATGGAAGACCATAGTTCTAGATGAGTACTACAAATTCATCAACTTGTTCTCAGAGAAGGCTGCGAAGAAGCTCGAACCTTACCGACCATATGACCATACGATTCCGCTAATAGAAGGTGAAAACCCTCCCTATGGGCCCCTCTATGGAATGTCGCAGATAGAACTGGAAGCCTTGAAAAGGTAGTTAGAGGAAAACCTCAACAAGAGCTTCATTCGCCATAGCTCCTCTCCAGTGGGTACCTCTGTGCTATTCGTAAAGAAGTCGGACAGCTCACTTAAGTTGTATATAGATTATCGTAGCCTGAATGAGATAACAGTTAAAAATAAGTATCCCTTGCCTCTAATCCAAGAGACATTGGCTAGGCTTTCTAAAGTAAAGTAGTTTACCAAATTGGATCTAAGGGGGGCTTACAATCTAGTACGAATTGCAGAGGGGGAGGAGTAGAAAACTGCCTTCCAGACATGTTACGGCCATTTCGAGTACAATGTCATGCCCCTTAGCTTAACCAACGCCTCGGCTTCTGTCCAGTACTTTATCAATGATACCTTAAGGGACTTCCAGGATGTGTTCTGTACTGCTTACCTGGACGATATTCTTATATACTTGGACACTCTAGTGGAACACAAGATCCATGTCCGACAAGTCTTGGAAAAGCTGGAAAAGGCTGGGCTGTATCTTAAGCCAGAAAAGTGCCAATTCCATATACAGGAGATGAAGTACCTGGGCTTGATAATAACCAATGAGGGCATTGGAATGGACCTCACTAAGGTTGTGGCAATTAGGAATAGGAGACTCCGACCAACCTCAAAGATGTATAAGCCTTCCTAGGATTCGCCAACTTTTACCGCCGGTTCATCCTAGGTTACTCGAGAATCGTGGTACCTCTAACGGCCCTGACCAAGATGAAGGTGGAAGCTGGCTCACTCCCGATAATGAAAACGAGAGTGGAAGCTGGCTCACCCCTAACGATGAAGAAGGCCTTCCAATTGCAATGGAATCTGGCAGTCCAGCTGGCCTTCAAAAACCTCAAGAAGGCCTTCTGCTCAGTGCCAATCCTAGCCCACTTTGACCCTAATCGAGAATGCATTGTCGAAACTGATATATCTGACTACGTCTCTGCTGGAATACTGTCCTAAAATGATGATAATAGTATCCTCGATCCAGTGGCTTACTTCTCCAAAAAGTACTCCCTAGCGGAGTGTAATTATGAGATCTATGACAAAGAATTAATAGCCATCATAAGGGCATTCGAGGAATGGAGACCACACCTGGAATTGGTAAAGGGGGTTATCGAGGTTCTCTCTGACCATAAGAACCTGGTGTACTTCCCAACCACCAAATTGCTAAACTGCCGACAGGCTAGATAGTTGGAGTTCCTCTCTCGATTTAACTTCAAGATAAGGTATTGGGCTGGAAAGGCTGGGGGCAAGCCAGATGCACTGACCAGGAGATCAAGAGATCTCTCTAAAGGGGGAGATGAAAGGCTGAAGTACTAGAATCAGGTGGTACTGAAACCTGAAAATCTCGACCTGGTGGCCAATATCCTTGCTGGAGTGGACCTCCTTTGGCAAGTATGGCAGGCATATATGGAGGACCCCTTGGTAAAAGATATAATGGCCACAGTAGAATCTAAACAGCATCGCTACATAAAGATTTCCCTTACAGAATGCTCGATCTAGGATGAGCTCCTCTACCACCTAGACTACCTCTACATTCCTATAGACGACAAGCTCCACCTAAGGTTAATTAAGGAGCACAATGATACCTTAGCTGTAGGTCACCCTGGAGTTGCTAAAATGTTAGAACTACTAGCCAGACAATACACATAAATTGACCAGTGGAAGGAGGTAGAATGGTACATGCGAAACTGCCATATCTGCAAGCATGCAAAACCTACTCGTCATGCTCCATATGGGACCCTAAAGCCTCTGGAGATTCCGAATCAACCTTGGCAACACCTGACCATGGATTTCGTGACTGGGTTGCCAGAAGATTCAGGGTTTAATGCTATTCTTATGGTAGTGGACCGACTGACTAAGATGCAGTACGTTATACCCTGTTGAGATACCTGCTTTACCCAAGAATTAGCCAACCTCCACCTCAAAACTGTATTCCACTACTATGGCCTTCCTAAATCAATTGTCTCCGACCATGGCCCCTAGTTCACATCCAATTTCTGGAAGGTATTTTGTGGGCTACTAGGAATTGAAGTGCACCTCTCTACAGCATATCACCCTCAAAGTGATGGCCAATTGGAATGAATGAATGCTATCATGTAGTAGTACCTGCGGACCTATATCAACTATTAGCAGAACAACTAGGTATCTTTATTAGCGACCTGTGAATTCGCAGCTAACAACTAGTTCTCAGAGTAGCTGAAAACGTCACCATTCCTGGCCAATTATAGCTGGCACCCTTGGTTCATAGACTCTCTAGCACCTCCACGAAAAGCTAAGGAGAATGCCCCAGCCAAGGAGAATACCCCAGCCAAGGAGTTCGCTACAGAGATTGCTGAACTCCACTCTACTCTAAAGGCTGAGTTAGGGTATGCTCAAGCCAAACAAGTAGAGTATGCTAATGAGTCTAGGTTGCCAGCTCCCAAGTACGAGCCAGGAGACTAGGTATAGTAATTCAGTAGGCATTTCCAGACGGAATGGCCGTCCCGCAAGCTTGACTACAAGTTCCTAGGCCCATTCAAGGTGGTGGTGTCTGTGGGCACCCATGCTTATCGATTGAGGTTTCCCAAGGACATCAAACGCCACCTGGTTGTACATGTATCGGAAATTGAGCCAGTACATCAGGAAAGAAAATAGTTTGTCTCCAGTGTCTCTAGAGACAGTAATGCCACTGGAGACAAGATGTGTCTCCACGATTGGCAGAATGTCTCCTGGTGTCTCCTGGAGACACTGGGAGACACTAGGAGACATATAGGAGACACTCAGGAGATTCCCAGGAGACACAAAAGACACAAAAGATACAAGAGACAACCATGTCTCCTGGAGACACCACCTAGCGTCCCGATGCCACTTTTTTCTTGCTGATGTAGCAGATGATCCCCTCCTAGGGCAGAAGCACTCCCCTCCCCCTCCAGTAGTAATCAAAGGTGAAGAAGAGTGGGAGGTCAAAGAGGTATTAGACTCAAGGAAGAGATACAGTCATCTGCAATACAAGGTTAAATAGGTAGGGGACGAGGAGGCTAGCTAGCAACTAGCTGGAGACCTAGAAAATGCTCAGGAACTGGTCACCCTGTTCCATCAATGATACTCGAGAAAGCCTCGTCCAGCCGAATAATGTTTTGTCTTTTTTGTCTTTGTTATGGTCGTCAATATGGAGTTGGTTGTTATTTTGTTAATTTTTGGTTGTTTTTACTGTTGCACCCAGGCCTCCATGTTGCTAAAGCTCTTGCCTAAAAGGGGTGGATAGTATAACAACCGTCTTCCTCTGGCCTTCGGGTTGTCATTGTCTAGCGTTCTTCATTGTTGTTATTGTCAGAAAGTCTATTATGTCAGTATGTATATATAGCCCCCGGCTCTCACACTCTTGTTGGATCTCCATCCAACGTCTTGTATACCTAATACAGGACCTTGCTTCTCCCAGTGCTAGTGCACCTCCCTTGTACACATCCTTGTCTCATACAAACAACTCTGTAGTATAGCTGCCTCCCTCCAACATATGAGGCAACTACTTCTATGTGTCTCTTGTCCTTGCCTCTTGCCCCTAGCCCTTGCCCCATCCCAGCCTTCCCCTGATCACACACATGGCGTTTCTATATGTGTCTTGCCCTAGCCCCTGCCTTCTGAACATCCTGCCCCCTGTGATATTGTCCATGACATCTGTGACAGGTATCTATAACAGGTGTCCATGGAGGTGTCCGTGACAAGCCTAGTTTTCCTAGTCATACATGTAGTGCTCCTACATGTGTCTCACCTCGTCCCTGTCTTCGCCCCGGCATACCCCTTAGTCACCTTGTCCTCAGAGCCCCCATCATATTTTGAGTGATAATAGCATAGTATTAGAATGGTTATAAACCTATATTTTAACTCATCAAAGACCTGTTGACACTACTATACCTAGTTCTAAGAAACCCTATTGTAATGAATGGTACTAGACAGTATTCATTTGGTACTATTTATACAATCTATATCCCATAGATATAGACCTTTGTATATTTTAGTTCTGCTGAGGTAAGACCTCAGAAGAGTAGGAAGATTACTATATAGGATATTCTGCTAGAGAATAGTAATTACCTAGTGTAATCTATCTTATATGAATTTATGCTATTTAAGTTTATATAATCTTGATCTGATTAGAATATAGGCTTGCTTGCTCTGTTCTGTGCTTCTCTTATTTCTTGTAGATTCTAGAAGGAATCTGGTAGCCTATTTATACTCTTATAAGATCTAATGATTAAGAAAATAAATACAATAAAGGTGGTACACCAAA
>WHUX01000757.1:0-11762 GCA_015179025.1 Terfezia claveryi
CTGGGCCGGAGTACCCGTTTCTCCAGAGTGAGCTAGAGAGGAGGTATATTGCACTTGTGGAAGAGTGGGAGTCGAAGAATGGGATAGCGAAGGGGTTGGTAGGGTTGAGGATTGGCTTGGCGGGGGATATGTGGAGATTTGAGAGGTTTGAGGAGTATACTCACAAAATATACGAGGGATCTAAACTCAAGCCGCAAGAGGATAAGAAGAGAAAATATATTTGCACCCTAGACGCCATGCTCGACCTCAGCACACAGTTCCTAAAACTAGGTCTAGACTTACTCCGGGAAGAGAAGTTGGTATCGGAGTTCAAGCAAGGGTAGCAAGCTATGGAAGTCAGTGTAAGGCTTGGCTGAGATGGGGTGTATCGGGGTTAGTGGGGGAGAGTGCGCCAGGGTGGCAGAGTGATGCGGAGGAGGTTGTGAGGTTGTGGCTGCAGAGACCGGTTTTGGAGGATCAGGAGCGGGATGGGGTGGAGGTATTGGGGAGGGCGAGATTGGTTTTAGCGGAGGGGTGCGGTTGGTGGAGGATGAGATGGGGGAACTAGGTTCTGGAATTTATGACGGGGAGTCATACCTTAGAGAGTAGGTATAAAACATTGTTGTTCTGCATCACGACTAAGTATGAAGTGGGGCTTGGGAATTTTATACTCGTTGCACGTTTGTGGATGCGGTACTCGCTATCTGTACAGATAACAAAAACCCTGGTGATACTGCACTTCCTCGACCCTCCATATATGCATAGACATATGCCGCAGATTGCATACCGAAAGTCTACTTAACTAGGTCTCGTTGACCTCAAAGCATAACCCGCATTCTCAGAGACGAACCTTTGACATGTTTATCTACATTGGGGATCCTGGTTCCTACCTTTATCAACTAGCAGCCGTCCTCAGGTAACATAATAAGAGTATTTCGGAACCTAGGCTACTGTCGGGTCGATTAATACGGCTAGACTATGAGGCAATTCATAATTAATTAGCTAGACGAGGTCACGATAAGACGGCGAAATTAACGGATTCTAAAGTATAAATTTGTATGGTAGTAGCATTGAGGAGGAAATTGCCCATGCACGTTTGGTGACGCTTTATATACAGTATATAGCTTCAATTTAAGTTTGGTCGATAAGCTGCACAGTAGTTACCAGAAAAAGCTTGTGAGATATATCAATTGCTAGTTTTAGTGGTAATCTGACGGTTTTCATGAATTCTCCGAACTGGTAGTACGCATTTGAGGGGCAGCTTAACCCTTGCACTACATGGACCCCGACTTCGAGAGAGTGAGTAGTCACGTGATTGGCACTTACAGACCAATGTCAGCAACACGGCGCCAAAAAGTAAATATAGCTCATCCCCAATTAATTCTCCGAAGCACATCTCAATATCATAGGCAAACTGAATTCAAAGCAGGTCGGTTTGCAGGTGTACAAAGTCTGGCCTTGCGATGTGTCTGACTGCCGATCTCTAGGTATCCTGAGCTGTTCACTGTTCATGGGGTTGGGGCTTCATTTACATAGCTGACCACGATGTTTTCCCCATACAGGGCTATTTATCTTTAAGGTGTGCTATCCTTTGGGTGAGAACGGAATGATATAAACACCATTCTAGGCGTTTCGACTGATATGTCTCCTTTTACCCCGCCGTGGTCATCAGGTTCCGCTGGGTATATATATGCGACATTGTGGGTGGATTGCTTTGGTGGCGGGGCCAGGGATAGGTTAGACATCTTTTCATCTCAAACGTTCTCCGTGATGTTGAAACGGGAGATCGATCTCCTCAGCGGGGTTTCAGGGGTATCACTTACCCTATCTTATTCCAAGCTGCAACCGCGTATATTAAAACCAATGTTTCGCAGCTGACTGACTCGGTGGTTTTTACAGTTCGCCTATATTAATACCTACGATCATGAGGATGGTGTTGATTCCTATATAATCAATCACAATCTCCATTCAACTCCTTTTTTTTTCTTCCAAATGTCCAATCCACAGACATTACTTCATTCAATTCCTTCATATTACAGCAGGACTGTTCGATAACTTTCTTTTCTGCGGTCTTTTGTTGATTAACACGCCTTTCTTTACGAGTTTGCATAAAGACATTCCTTCATTGTTATATTCAAATTAACTGCGGATAACCATATTATATTTGAGACGAATTGTTACGATCTTGAAGGGTAATTCATTTCAATAATCCAAACAACAATCAACTCCACTTTCAGAATCCATCAAAATGACTCGATTCACCAGCGCCTTAGTTATCGCCGTAGGAGTGACTTTAATCCCCTCCACAATGGCCCACATTGGGATCTTCCACCCCTCTGTGTACGGCTTCCACGGGCCTGACTCCAACATCAACAAGCCCCTCCACAGCATGCCGATTTCCCGCTGGCTCTTCCACGGGAACCCCACCCCACCTCCTGACGGAGCCAAAATGCAGCTTCCCTCTGGCGGCAACGTCACCATCGAAGTCGCCTGTGAGAAGCGGCACACCTCTTTCGGCGGAGCCAACCCCTCTTCCAACCACCCCTGCCCCACAGACCCCGCCGCAGCTCACTCAGGTCCAGATATGGCCGATGCGAACCTCCGTGGCTGTGCGCTCGCAATCGCATATAAATCCATCCCTACCGAAGTCCGCCTCGAGGACTTTGTTGTGTTCAGCGTAAACCACTACTGTGTTAAGACGCTCCGCACGGTATTTGAGATTCCCGCGGGTATGCCCCCGTGTCCGAATGGCAAGTGTGTGTGTGGGTGGTTTTGGCAGGGACAAGTGAGTAATGATGAAATGTACATGAATGGGTTTGACTGCGAGGTATTGAATGGCGACCCGGGGAAGAAGATCGGGAAGCCACAGCCACCGAAGGAGTGTAGAGAGGGGATGGGCCCCTGTGTGCAGGGCCCGAAGCAGCCGACTTATTGGGCAAATGAGGGAGCGAATATTGAGTATCATGGGCCTGATAGGAAGCCGGCGTATTTGGATTATTGGGGATATAAGGATGGGGCGCAGAATGATATTTTTGCGTAGGTAAAAGGATGGAACTGGAATGTACGTGATGGAGGGGATTGTACTGTAGATATCAAGATTGGTTGATTAATGGAAGATTGCGTTCGGGGTGCTAGTCCTGGTGTTAATACTAGTAGACTGAGGACATGTAAGGAACAATAGAAAAAGGAGACTAGTAATACAGTTAGCTTCCGCTAAAAGCATATCTCGTTAAAGTCAGTGCTGGCATATGGCATAAGGCCCTGGTGAAGTAGGGGACCGGGATCGATATACTTATAATGAGTTTATGCATATATTGGGGGTGTTTTTTATGAAGAGGATTTTGGTGAGGCTCTGGATTGGGGGGTGGACACAAACAAAACTTGTATTGACTATGCCATTCGTCAGATATATGATCAACTTCTATTATGTGGCCCCTAAGCCTCTCTGATCAAAAAAAAAGTGTTATATCACATACGCTGGTCACCTTCACGTCTTGTAAAACTATCCATGGAAAGAAAACAACGCAAGTATCCGAAATTCTTCCAGCGACACTCCTCTCACCCAGCAAATACATAGTGAGACATTGTGATTGAAGTACGTCTGATCCCAAGATATATATACAGGAGATAGGAAAAGCCAGAAATTAACCAAACTACATGTCCTTTGGGCATATCTGTTCTAGAAGTATTCCCAGCTTCTGGAAGAGACCCAGTATAACACCTACTTTATTTTGTAATCATTCCAGTATTATTCCACAAGTACCCCCCATGGGGATTTCTTTTCTTGTCTACAAGTTGAACTTTAATTCTTTTTCGCTTGGTATTAATGCCATTACCCTGAACACTCGGATGCAATAACAGTCCACAGCCGCACCAGGTAGTGGTCCTGGCTATTTCGCTCTGGATCAACAAGCCTCCTCCGTACCTGTTTGTTTAAGTTCCAGGAGAAGACCGTGCTCTGATGGTACACTGTAGTAAGTCCACTGAAGCGGCACTAGAATAATATATCCAGCATATATTTTGCCATCAATTCCACACAGTCGCATGACGTCTGTCAGGATACTCCTTTTGAATTAAAAGGAGGTTATGCGATAAGACCGAAAAGAAAACCAATCAATATTTACCTAACTAGTTACAACACTCAGGAAGCCTCATGTTAACCCAAAATTTTGTTGACCAGCTGATATCGATAACCTGAGCTCTGTTGGGTCCGGAGAGGCGAGTGTATATACTAACATACTATTGCCATCGAGAGCCCAATATGTGCGTAGATATTCTAGCAACACCTGGGGCGCTCCCCTCCCACAACCTTTAGGCTATAACTACCACACATCCAAATGAATATTTTTTTCCGGACATGTAACACCCCACCCCGGTTTACCCGTCTGGTCCTATGGAGGGTGTTGTGCCAACCAGACAACTGTCTGGTTTTCTATTGACCTGCTCAGGCAGGCTTAGTAAGTAGGCTTCGAGTAACCAGCATACAGTAACGTGCAATCCTTGTTCTGCACCCCACCCATTTTTGGAATATTGTTAAAAATCAACCATAAACCAATTCGCGAAAAATAAAATTGTATTTCAAGGAAGGCTCTCTGACATATTGTTGTTTCAAAGTCAGAAACCGAATTTTGCGTGTTGTACAAAGGTTGTCTGTACCTTTTACATGTGAGATGACTAATTACTGTTCTCCCCTCCGACTTGCTCTCAGTAGGGTAACAGCCTCCCACTTGAGCCAGCCACAGGACTTCAAGATACGTGCACAGTCATGATTTCTACTCTACAGTATTTCCCTCGCCATCCCTGGGGCTGGCGCCTGCCGCTTGCACATTTGGTTTTGCAAAATATGTGCATTTACCGTGAGCACATTGCCCAAGGGGTTTGCGGGTGGGGTGCCGGCGTTCGTGTCGCCGACGCCAGTTCTTGGTGCCCCAATGTGCGGCGCCTATTTAGTCCTGTGTGCAACCGGTATAAGCGCATATTCGGTAGAGCTTATCATAACCTCCTATATAACTTGTCGGTCCATTAATTGCTAGCTTAAGATGTCCATGCAATGAGTAAGGAGCTACTTGCATAATATACCCCAGGGCCCAACATGCTTGCACCCTGGAGTTTCCAGTCATTATGCACCTATAGCGTCAGCATCAGCTTTACTACAACGGAATAGTAAAGGCTGCCCGAAGGCTTACTAGCGACATAAGGTTGGTCACGGTGGATCAGGCAGGAAAGGTGATAGAGTGGATGATTATTACTTTAGCCCAGGTATTGTTCAAACAGCTTGCAGAAATCATTTCCATGTTGTCCTTGTTGATTTCTTCCCACAATCACCATATCTAATTCTGCCATACATTTGTCATCCGTGTACGTGATTACCTGCCGGAATTTAGCATCGCAATACTCTTCCCCCATGGCACTGCTCTGGCGGTGTTTGCCATGGCGTCGTCGGCAGTTATCTGGGCAGCGTCCGCGCTGTATTGTGCATCGCCCGCTAAACAAATGGCGCAGGTGGCCTCGCCTGTGCTTCTTCTACTACTTAACCTCCCGAACCTCGTAGGCATCTGCTTTTTCTGAGTGAGTCAGAGTGACAGCCCCTGTACCACCGCCTCTAACCTTTTGAGCTCCTCTTTATTGGGTACCGGGTGCTGTCTGCGCCATTCTCCCCAGAACCGCTTAACTTCTCGGCTTCTGTTTTGGCTTGCTCCTCTAACGCTTGCAGTCATGTGTTTGTCAACTTCTCTTTTTTAGCCAGGTTCCGCCGTGTCTGGGTCTCTCGGACCACTTAAATAATTTGCCACAGCCAGTAAGCCGTGGGCTACTGTGGTAGCCAGCGGAACCTTCTGCATTGCTTTCTCGATCTCCTGTGTCGACTAACTTTGCTTCAGGGCATGGAGCAAATCATGATATTTCTGCCACCTGGAGTTTCAAACGGGTGGTGTCTGTCACATTGAATCTTCCCACCTCTTTCCATGATGACTGCGTCTTGATGGATGCCTAGGCTTCTATAATTTTTCTTGAGCGCTTGTGTGTTCTTGCTGCTGCATTTCGATCGTTTAATAATTGTCAACGCGCAAAAGATGAACGAACAATCGGTCGCCCAATATTCCACCTAATCATGTGGGCCATGGCCAGGGATGCGTAATCCCTCGGATTCGGTGGTCCGTATGATTAGGTCACAGTGTTCCTCGGGTAGCAGGGAAAGGAAGCGTAAAATGACTCGTTTTCCAGGGCAACCTAGATCATTGCAGCGAGGTCGGCGGCGGGGTAGATCCACGTCAAGAGAGTGTCATTCGGGTTATAGTTTTATGCGGGCAAAACAGCCCACGCTGGGTGGAATGTACTCTGTTGCGGTTTCGGGCAGCGAGAACTTTCGGACGCTCATTTGATCATTGTGTGGGGTCGTGACAAGCAGGTCGATTTCTTGCTGCAAGACTTTTTAAATATTTATTTGCCTGATGGTGTAGCTGACACTCGTGTTGGGGTTATGTTCTAGTTGAGGACTGAAGTTAAAGTAAATTTTTAATTGGTGTTGAATTGTTTGTTTTGTTGTGGCTGACGGTCGTAAGATCACTTTCTGGCGTCGCTTACCCATGTATAAGTGAGCCCTTGCAACCCCCTGCAGAAGCGTCTCCAGTCACATTTCATGATATCCCTGATTCCTGCTATATTCACAACTATGGAAATAGCTACGCTCTACAACATGGTTACCCTTACTTACCGTCAAAATAACCTAATACCTAATACCCAATATCCATCCCTTCTAGTACGACCTCTCTGAAGAACCCCCCTCTCCTTCTCATCCTGCTCCCACCCCCTTCTAGGCTAGATGTTGCGTGGATGAGCCTAAAACTACTAGGAAGTCTTAACGTAGTATCTATCTATTTTGATGTTCAAAAAGCTTCTAGGGTAGCAATCTATGATACAGCAAAACTGTATGTTTTCGAATCGAGCCACTTATTGCAGCAAAATGAATATTTTTGAGTATTTACTACATTTCCTTAATTTATGCTACTGTAAACCCCTCACCCTCAACCCTCCGTTACCACAGCATTTTCAGCCACTACGGCGAGACTCCCAATACCTCTGGGAGCCCCAATACTTCCCCCTTTGGACTTCAAGAATGGTGTTGCGTAGGTACTGACAGACTCCCTTCCCTTTATTCACAGCTAGGTAGCCTCGTAACCTGCAGAACCGGAATTGTTTGAGCGTGATCATCTTTCAGCCCCTGCGCTTGACCAAGAAACTTGAATATAGGCCCAAGGAAAACGCTCAGTTGCTATAATTGTTACATTCTCCTTTATATATAAAAGAGCATTCTGTTTATTTGATTGTTGCTTGATTGCTGATCAGGTGTGGTTATGTGAATCAAGATTTGCACGTTTATGCTGGACCCCATTGTAGGTCTAGGTAAATAAGTCTCGTTCAGATTAAGCAATTAACCGCAGCGTACCCTAAAACTTACTTAGAATCAAATACCAGGTATATATGTGAGATTATATTAGAATAAATATGGATATTGGCAGTTGAGGGTAATCAGTGTACTTCCAATAGGTAAGTAAATTTTTTGATATGTAGCATAGAGCTATCCTGCTTTTGTAGAGGCATTTTGGTGTTAGCTAGTTTCTAGCGTGAGTTACAGTGTTAACTCATATCTAGCTAAAAGTGTATAGTTCTATAAAGTTCACTCAAGGCTTAGAATCTAATTCCTAATACAGACTCAAAGCCCATGCTTTTTTAGATGAAAATGCTTTGGTGGAATATCCAGAAGCTTGAAGAGTAGCCCCACCAAATATTCTAGAGCTTCCAGTCAATGAAATACTTGGTTTCCTAGCTTAATTTGTAGTCTTGTATTTGTTCTGGGTTCAATAGGTAAAGGGGAGTGGTGTACTGCCTGCCCTCCCTCCTCCCACCAATTCCAGATCTGGACGGAAATACCCCGCTACAGAATATCGCCAGATACTTACTATGAGGCGTAGCATATATCCAACCTCACCAAATATACTCCAGTAAGAATTCACAGGGACTTACAGTAAAGGCCACATATATGTCAAATATCGACCGTCAAGAGTCTTGCTATCCGACTCTTAAATTCGATTTATATCACTCGACCTAAGCTACATAAATTCATTCAAATCACATCCTCATTAGGCATGAGACCATATCCCCCCTGGGTATTCGAAGAAAAACAAATTACCCAAATAAAACTAAGAAATCACCTATCCCAATTGCAACTACTCTCTTTACGCCTCTTCGCCCCTTCCCCCCCTCCGCGTCCACATCCCTAGACAAACCCCTAGGCGTCCGTGGTGTCCTCCACCTCCCCGCACTCCCAGGCCCAGGCTCCCGCAACCCCCCAAACACATTAACCTCATCCCCTCCTCCTCTCCTCCAGTCCCTTCCTTCTTCAAACCCACTCCTCAGCCCACCAATCCTCGCGCTCCTCCTCCCACTAATCCACCTTTGCCTCCCAGCCTCCTCATCCGAACTTGATTCCCCCTCACTACTCCCATCGCTCACCCCGATCCTTAGACTTGCATCTTTCTCATCCCATGTTGGTCTGAGCTGGACCTTTTCCGGTTTTCTCGGGTGGCGGTCGAGCTCAGGGTCGACGAATAGCGGCGCGGAGGGGATTCTGTGTGAGGGGTCATTTAGATCTCCTTGGGCATGCGAGGAGAGCGGGACATGATCGACTCTATACCCGAAATCCCTCGCGGTAACCTTCGTTTTCTCAGTCAACACAGATAAATGTCTGAAATTCCTGTCATTGCCCCTTTGCGCGCTCGGACTAGGTGGATTCGAGATGAGAGTGAGGTGTCCATGTAGCGAAGAGGCTTTGGCGATTAAGGTGGAAGGAAGGCAGGATATGCATGTAAGGAGGATGAGTTCGCCCATGGTGAGAATGGAGATGAAGGAGGCACGGGGCACGGGGGTGACGCTTGTGAAGAGGCGGAAGGTGGTGAAAAAAATGGAGAGGAAGGCAGTGACAAAGAGAAGGGTAGTGTGCCGGGGGGTGATGCTGGGGGGAAAGTGAGGTGAGAGACAGCGGAGCGCGAGAACACCGGTCAGGATTACTATGAAGGAGGTTAGTTGGGACCGAGATGCGTATGGATTGGGGAGCAGAGAGGAGTATACCGAGGAGGATGGTGAGGATGTGGGTTACCCCAACAATGACAACTAACTGTGTAGTGATAAAATCTAAGGGATTATATCTATCGAAAAAAAAAACATCAGCCACTCTCCCCTAGAATACAAATTCACTTGCAAGGGGAAAAAACTCACACATCTCCCTTCCCTACTGCCATCCCCACAACGACTGCCCCTCCCATCACAATCCCTACAAAACTCGCCCCAACAACCCCCACTGTCCCCACCACATCCCCCTCGCCACCCCCTTCAACCTGCCCCACCCCTCCCGAATCAAGCACAAAAATACACTCTTCACAGCCCACACCACAACTACATACACCATCGCCAACGCCATCTCTGTCCCGACCCCATCGTCACCAAATCCACCGGCGGCTTCAACAACATTGGAGTGTACGAATCATCAGGATTATAATTTTGTATAAACACCGGAACCCTAATGGAGCTTGATCCCGTGCCGCCCACTGCGACGGCTACATGCGCGGAAGGAATTCGAATAGGAGGATTCTTGGAGAGATAATTCCTCATGTATTTATCTGCCGTGACCCACCACCATGTTCCCAGGATTGCATACGCAAAGGTAAAGGCTGCGGCCGTCCAGATGAGGATTCCACCAAGGCCGCGAAGGGAGAGGGGGGAGTAGGTTGTGCGGGCGCGGCGGAGCGAGAGGACGCGGAGGGTGAAGATGGTTATGAGGATGGTTATGAGGAGGTAAGTTGTTGCGAGGGTTACGATTAGGTTGGAGGAGAGGAGCGCCATCTTTTGTTGGCACGCAGGGATTTAATCCCCGATGTGGACTTGTAGACACCCACTGGGAATGAAGAGAAAATTAATCCACAATATTGCGGAATATGGAGAATTGAGTATCAAGAGATTTATACTCTATGTTGTATATAGATACTAAAAATGATAGACAGATAGAATATATGTAAAATGCCGTCGAAGCTTGGGTATAGAGAAGGTAATTCCAAATATGGTATAGTTGATGCCCCTCAATGAATGAACACCCTCCTGGGGGAAGAAGGTGCACAATGGAGAGAATGTATGTATGTTATGGACCAGCCAGTCTATATCCCAAAGCCATCCTCAGACAGTCAGTAAATGCTTTTTTCTAAGCTCTCCGGAGAAAAGATGCCCCAAACTTCTGGCCCCACTAATCTCAAATTCCAGGAGTATTGAAAGGCTTGAGCAAATTGATAGGGTCAACTACTTACCAGTTAATTCCTGCACAAAGCAGGAAGTGTGATGTCAATTCAGAGTTGAAAAGAACGTGTGAGGCGTTGCCGAGGAGTACGCGTGGGGGGAGGGATGGTATATATACATTAGGCCCCATTATATGTGCTTACGCTAGAACTGACCGCACGTCAGGGGCAAAAACAATGGTAGACAATGCTTTACCGGAATTTTACCAACCATCTCAGCAGACTAGAGTTGGGTTGTTTGGGAAAATCTTCAGCTCTGTAAACCAGACTGATCTCTGTGGTGGTAGAGTGATGCTCAATGCATTGGTATCATGTGGGTTATTCGCATGAGAGAAATGACACTAGAGTATTAGTATATATTCAGCTGATAATTCAGGAAAGCTGCGTAAACGCTTCCTCGATCTCGCAGAATTATCGATCGCCAATGTAAAACCTACAGATGTGCCGTGGTTGGAATATCGATATCGAGTGATGCGGAGAGTCATACAGAGTGTAAACACTTCCGAATCGTTTCAGATTACTTGAGTTCCAACTTTGCAAACAATAAACACGTCTATTCCTCCTTGTCCTGGAATAGGGATATACTGCTACTGCCATTCTGCAGGTTCGCGGATGTGTAACGTTCGTCGCTGAAGCATCTATAGTCAGCGACAGGTACGCCAATTATTCAGTTTGATTCAATTGATAGTGCATCGTCATGGCGTGAGACTGGTATGTTTTCAATTTGACAGCGTCTAAATCACGGGCGGTTATATCTTCATTGTTTGACGTTGACCGTTGACAGTTGACAATATCGACCCGGGAATTCAACACTAAGTATGCATAATCTCTAGACTGGGCACATGCCTCAAGCTTGGCGTAAGCCGCCAAACGTGAAACAACTCCTGAGACCTGAGGTGACAATGGGGAAGTAGAAGTCTGAGTGCAATTGTTTGAAGTGCACGATACTCACAATATCAATAATGTTTGCAGGAAGTGATGAACACCACCTGTAGTCACAAGACCTATCGCGTGGGTTTCTTTTTTTCTTTTTCCTTCCGGGTTCGTGGTGGCCCCCCATTGGTTTATTCGAGTTCTCTCGATCAAGGTTTTTAGGCAGCTCTCAGGTTCTACTGTATGTCAACTGTGATAAAAAATTTCGTAGATATAGCACAACTTTCCCGGATCCGGACTCAATTTCATCCTAGATCTGTATTGTCTTGACTTTGGCACTACAACTTAACACGTCATGCAACTCTCCACAAATACGTAATTGCCTTCTAAACACCAAGCATTCGAGATATCATCAGGTCTTGGCAGTGTAGCTGCTTTAGATCGGAGTATAATATGCTATTTTACATATTCTAGGGCTTATAGTTGTAGGTGTATAAATGCAATGCTCTATTATGGTGGTGGGTAATCTAGTTAGACTCGCTCTAGCTGCTGCCATCGTATTGTTTCAGT
>WHUX01000758.1:0-11758 GCA_015179025.1 Terfezia claveryi
GCCATGCCTCCGCCGTCCAGCTTGCCATGCCTCTGTCCATTCCAGCTTGCCATGCCTCCGCCGTCCAGCTTGCCATGCCTCCGCCGTCCAGCTTGCCATGCCTCCGTCATCCAGCTTGCCATGCCTCCGCCGTCCAGCTCGCCATGCCTCCGTCATCCAGCTTGCCATGCCTCCGCCGTCCAGCTTGCCATGCCTCCGCCGTCCAGCTTGCCATGCCTCCGTCGTCCACCTTGCCTTACCTCTGTCGTCCGGGTTGCCATGCCTCCGCCGACCAGCTTGCCGTGCCTCCGTCGTCCAGCTTGCCTTCCCTCCGCCGTCCCCTTTGCCATATCTCTGCACCACCCTAGTTTAAGCTGTACTCCCACCACTTTCGTTCGCAGACCAACGTAGGGGCCAGGCTCTTGGCCTCGAGTTCGCTAGGCACATGGCAAGGTTGGACAGGTCCGTTTAATTATATTTCTGTCTCTTGTGGCATTAGCTCCCCTGTATATAAATATTTAGAAATACTATAGACATTTATTATACTTATGCGTGCATGCGTCCTGGATCATTGGTTCACTTCATTCCACGTAGCTGGCCTCAGTTGTAGGGAGGGTAAACACGCTTCTCTTCGCTTCTCTTCGTAGAAACCCAAGGTCCCACCCGCGTGCGTGCAACCATATACCTAAGGCGCCGTGGCGTATACCGCGCCTGAGGCAGAGGCCCCAGTATAAAGCAGGCTAGCCTTGAATCTTGGCGAGTAATCTGTAGATCACCGATTAATCGCGAGTCGAGTTGAGGTAGTAAAAAGCCGACTCGGCGAGTTGTGGAGGAGACGAAAACTCGCTCGCCGAGGCGAGTCTTGGCGAGCGAGGCGAGTTTTACTCGCCCCGTGGCGCACACTACCTGGGACATATGTCTTGTGATATATAGTGATATCGCCATAGGTAAGTCCACTCTTCATCTGGATATTTTTAATGAGAGTGTTGTAGTAGAGTGGAAGAGTGGCTAGTAGAAACGTCCCTTTGGCTTGGTCGTTTTTGCTTAAGCCTATTAATATTGTTTCGAATTCTTTAAGGTCATCTGGGATTATTCCTCCTAGCATAGATTTCATGAATCCTTACTTTTTATTGAACTCGCTAATGTGTTCTTCGATTGAACTATTTCTATTGTTATAGCTAAGTTTGATAACTCTAATAAGTAGAGCTCCAAGTGTGGTGACAGTCTTGCCTTTGAATTTGGCCTTCAGCTCTTTATAGGCTTTGTTAGCTGTTCTGGCTAGTCCGATGATATCTACAACTTCTTTCTCACAATTTCTTTTCATTGTAAGGATTGTGAAGTTGTTGTCTTTCTTCCAGGCTTTAGCATCTGCATCTCTGGCTTTTCTAGTGGCTGTAGAATCTGGATCTTGGACATCTCTGGTGACAATTTCCCATATTGTCTCATCTTTATATTCATAGCTGCTAAGCGTTTGCTCAATAGATAGTATCCACTAAGTATAGTCCTGTTGTCCACTAAGCTTGGACTCGATCTTTGGGATTGATCATTCTTTGGACATAGTTACTGGAGGTGGTGTTAGTGAATCTGGTGGTGGAGGAGGTGGAGTTCTTGCTCTTCGCCCTCTTCTTCATTGGATCTGAATGTTGACTGGGAGATTTGGATATTCAACTTCGTGCTCTGATTCGGTTTCTGGGACTGGTCCTGCTGTGCCGCTCATTTAGATGAGTGCTGGGTATATCTGGTCAAAGCTTATTAATTGGTTCTCATACTGGATTCCTTTGTCTAGTAGAGATATTTCTGCTTCTTGGGTATCAAGGTCGGTTAAGAGATTTCCGAGCTCTTGATAGTTTTCTTCTATTTGTTGTTCTTTTGTTGCTAGCACCTCGTTGTACAGCCCACTCTTCCTTAGTTCTTGTTCTAGGTATTCGGCGTCGGACAGCAGTTCTCTTGGGATCGTGGTGATTTCTGAAGACTTATTTCCCGAGAGGTTCTTGAAGAGTTGCTTGTTCTGACGGTTTATTTTCTTGGACCAAGATCGGTGTGTAGGCATATGCGGAATTTCGCAGGGTTTCTTTGTGTTGCAACGGTAGGGCGGCCACGGCTTTGGGCTTGTGCTTTTTGAACGGCAGTGTTACTGGGTTGGTACCACAGATATCTCAACTGTCTATGTTCTTATTACTTTTGCCTTGAGCGCCGGGCTCATAACCTGTAAGATTACGAGGTTATGCAGTGAAGGAATCGTGAAGATAATTGATCGTGTATATTCAGAAGAGGAGAGATATCTAGATATCGCTATAGACTTATTGCTATGGTCCCAGTGCTCTACTTCCCAAGAGATGTTTCCTGCGTACTTTCCGGCTCTTTTATCCTTCGCAGAATGTGCCCGTTTTGCCATATTCGGTTTCCCTGTATCTTTACCCTGTTCCGCCCAATTTGCCATTTACGGACTTGTGTATTCCCCGGGATTGTTCCACGTGAGAGTATTCCTACAACCCCAACCCTCTATACAGACAGCAAGGGAGCCTACAACCTGAGCAAAACCTTGAAATTCGCCAGGAGAAGTCGCCATATCAAGCACCGATTCCACTACCTCCGACAACAACAACGAGCGAACAAGCTCAAAATAGTCACGATCCCTAGAACAGAGAATCCAGCCAACCTACTGACCAAACCCCTCCTGATGACGACCTTGAATGGATGGAAGGAGTTATGGATGAGTACCTCCGAAGCTTAGGAGAAACTGAAATCCCGATCCTTGATATGACCGAAGAACAGTTAGAAGGAATGGGATTTGGGACATGGACGTTCGAGTAAGGGGGAGTGTAGGAATACTCTCACGTGGAACAATCCCGGGGAATACACAAGTCCGTAAATGGCAAATTGGGCGGAACAGGGTAAAGATACAGGGAAACCGAATATGGCAAAACGGGCACATTCTGCGAAGGATAAAAGAGCCGGAAAGTACGCAGAGAACATCTCTAAAAAAGTAGAGCACTAGAACCATAGCAACAAGTCTATAGCGATATCTAGATATCTCCTCTTTGCATATACACGATCAATTATCTTCACGATTCCTCCGCTGCATAACCTCGTAATCTTACAGATAACCCCCTCCCGGCTCACCCCTTCCCAGCTTCTCACCCAGCCTCAATCGGAGGGCCCCCCTCTATTTTTGGTTTCCTTTCATACTTACTTAGTTAGGGCTTTCTTCTTCCGGCTTTTGGACCAGCTAAGATCCCTGATATCTATCTATCGGATCACCGAACACTGAACAATTTGCTTTTATCCTGGAAAGAGACTTCAAGAAGACCGCGGATGCATCTACAGAAGTAAAGACAGTCAGAGTATAGCTATGCTGCTGGAACAGAAGCTCTTGAGGTGTTATACCTTATATTGGTTGTACACTCAATTCCACTCCAAATTGATATATCATTCTATGCATAGAAAAACCCACAACTGCTCAGCCGACTAACAAATATATAAACCCAAGCAAAACATACGGCAACACGTTAGTCTTTTGGTAAGAAGTATTCCATTTATTCATGCCTATACTAAATCGACATCACCGTAACTAATCATTACACTCCACCCCCATCCCCACCCCCACTCCACCACAGGGTCCAGATATATCTACTGACATAGAAGTAAAACTCTAGATACAAAATTACAAGCCCTCACACCCATATATGGGAGCTCTAGAGAGCTATGCATAATATTACCACTAAAAGAAAAAAGGGAAAAAGGGAACCCCATAACATACTCATGCCTAACCATTAACCCAAGAAAAGTGTCATAAACACAATCATAATACACTCAGAAAAAATTGGGGTAAGGCGTTTGGATTACTACCATCCCCCAAAACTCACCTAATTCCACAAAACACACCTACTCCCCTGTCAAATCCACTACATCCACATGCTCCCACGCCTTAATCTTCCCCAAGCCCCTCTTGACCCCCAAGCCCCCCTTCCTCCCAATTGTCTGAATCCCCCCCAACCCAGGATCTGACTCGTCCAGCACCCTCCATCCTTCCTTTTCTATGCTCTGTCCGACAGGGACCTTCATCGATTTCTGTTTTAGGGGCAAGTTCTCTGTCTTTGCGGCTGCACGAGGGGCCGAAACTGCCTTCCTCACTTGCTTCATTTGCACTTGCAGCTTCTGCTGGCTTGGCTTCGCCTTGATCGTAGCTTCATGCTTCTGCTTCGGCGCAGGAGCGGCGGCGGGAGGAGGAGGAGGAGCCTGTGGTTTATTCTTCTTCGCCGATGGAATAGGAATCATACTCTTCATCCTCCTCCTAGGGGGTGTTACCTGCTCTGGGGCTGCCGGAGCCGATGATGCAAGTTCATCGAAACTCGGGCCCAGACTCCCAGTTGAAATTATCGAACCCCCGAGGCTCTCGAAGACGCTCTAGACTGTGGACAGTCCCACTGTGGCTGCTGTAGTTCCTTCGGCGAAGACGCCAATGGGGCAATCTCAAGCAAAGCCTGTATAGGTGATAAGGTCTTCGCTGGAAGTTGTCGCTCCCTCTTGCTCTTTCCTAATCTCAACGGCACTAGTGGATTAGGGCCGTTAAGTTCCTCATTGCTAGGCGATAGTGGCGAAGGAAACACTCCCTCCATGACACGCTTGAGTTGTTTCCTAGGACTGAAGTTCCCCCGGGTAGTTGTGATCCAGGAGAAATCCCGGACAGGCTGACGCTCCGCGGCTGAAGTTGGGGTAGAGAGGGGAATGGAAAAATCTGAATATGCAGAGGAGGAGGTGGTTGATGCTATGGAGCTATTTCTACCATATGCATATTCCGAGGATGATTGCGGGAGGTTTGTATTCAATGGTGGGAGATATGATGGTGGTTCGGGGGAGAGGAATATGGCCCGGGAATCTCCCTCTAGTTGAGGGGGAGGTGGCATTGGAGCAGAGAAGTCGAGACGACGGTTCACCTTGCTAATTGCCTGTGATCTTGATTCTAGGGTATACTTGGGGGAAGGTAGGTCCTTTTCGTAGAACCCAAAATGGTCGTCATATCCCAATGCGGGGAGACCTGCGTCATAGTCATAGGAGCTCTCGTCATGGAAGGGCTCGCTGGGCAGGATGAAGCCACCACTAAGGCGCTTCGATGATGTGCGGCTAACTGAGGCAGGGGTATCAAAGAGGTATGCATCATTTTCCTCAGTTAATGAGGCTCGTCGAATACTTTCAGGAGTCTTCTGCTTCTTACTATGTGATTCTCCACACCCTTTCTCAAGCCTGCGAGACGGTGTTCCTGGTACAGATGATAGGCTGGCAGCAAATTTTGCCGTAGTAGGCGAGGTATCAGCGGAGAAACATGCCGGCGGGGAGGAAGACAGTAGATCAATGACCTCAATTTGTGGTGATGGCTTCCTCTGCCTCTTTGAGCCATGTAAATGAATGGGGCTCGGCCATTGTGGTAACGGTGGTTCATCGAGGAAGAAGTCCTCTACCGGGGGGAGTGGAGAAGACGATATTTCAAAAGGCCTGGACCGCGAGGGTGCTGGGTGGGTTGTACTGCCATTGGATGTAGATGTACAAGCCTTCTTCTTGGATGTAAATAAGCCCACTGGGGAGGAATTGTCAATGTCTTTCCAGGTGGCTTTGGTAGGAGAAGGCGAGGAGGCTTCTGGTGATAACCTGCTCCTACTACTGCTGGACGCAGGAGCACCAAAGTGGTCGGCAGTATTGCTACGGCTGGGTCCGGAGGGGTGTTTGAGGGCGAGGGACCATGGATTCTGTGCCCTGAGATTTGTCGTGGATCGCTTTTTGCCTGCTCCTGAATGGTTTGACGCTGCCCGGGCTGCCCGGAGAGCCTTTGCTGGCGGTGCGGGCGGGGCTGGCGGGAGCTTGAACTGCGACACTCCGGCTGTGGGTGGGGAAGCAGGAGCAGTGTTGCTGCGCGGTAGTGGCGGAGGGATCCACCACGCCTCATCTGCGGCTTCTGCGTCTTCCTTCGGAGGCTGCGCCAGAGGTGCTGCTGCCGTCGTGGGCTTCGCCGCCTTGAAGTACTTCTCGATCGCACCCTCATCCTTTTCCACCACCTTCGCCTTCGCCTTCGCCCTCGCCGTCTTTGCTCCAGTTGCGGCCTTTTCCCTTGACGCGGCCTTCTTCTTGTGCCTGTTCAGCTGCTCCTCCTCCCATTCCTCGACAATCTCGGAGACGCTCAGCCGTAGCACGCGCTCCGAGATCCACACTCGCTCAATGACAAAGGGATCATAATCCTTCGGCTTGCCCTTCACCCCCTTTGCACCCTCATCGTCAGAATCCACATCTCCACCCTCCTCTCCATCCTCCACCCCGGGAGAATCATCCTCGTCATCCGGCTCAGCATCGAGGTCAATAGGCACCACAGTCGCCGGAGTATACGCGACCCTCAACTCCGCCAATCCATCCGTCGAGTGATGCACCCTCCTGCCCGAGATCTTCTCCACCAAGCCCTTCCTCTGCCCGCCATTAAACAACCCCCAATCAATACCCCCGCCGCCAGCGTCCTCATCAACTTCTTGGCCCCCCGCTTCCCCTTCCACTCGAAAGCCTCCCTCACAAAGCTCCTCAGTCCCATCCAATCCACCTCCCCACCCCACCGCGGTCTCTTCTGCACAATCTCACTTCCCACTGCGCTAACCACCGGCCTCAAATAATACCCCAATACCTGCCTATCCGGAAAACTCTCTGGAATGACAATCTTATTATTCTTTCTTGTAAACAACTTACTCTCGTTCGTCCTCAACTCATGCATGAGCCTCTCCCTCCACGCCCTCAGCCCCTCTTCATCGCCCCTCCCCCCAACGCACAAAGCTCCCTCCCGAACCCCGCCCTCGCCGCATCAACCGCGATCCTGATCCCACACCCGGGAATTCCCGAGGGGATATAATCTCCCCCACTCATCAGTGCCACCATTATCATACCCTCCGGAGTCAACCCGCTTTCCTTCTCCACCTTATCCAATTCATAAACCGTCGCATGCGTTGGTACGCCTCTAGCCCTTCCGCTTTCGCTCGACCAATTCCGTAGCACCTTTCCGCACCCAAACATCAACGCATCGACATCCTCGCTCAACGTCGCATCAACGATTCTGAGTTTTTGCAGATGAGCACATTCCGCTTCGGCTTCTCCCGGGGCAGTGTGGTAAGGGTAGCCAAAGAGCGAGATGAGTGTTTTTTGCCGACTGGTGATATAGGCGGGGACATTTGCGGTTTTGCGGTGCCGCTTGAATTGGGGTCGAGCGGGGCCGTCGAAGATGAAGATGGGGAGAATGGGGAGAGTGAGTAGACGGCTGAGTCGGTAGTATAGCGTACGCAAAGCAGGGTTGGTACCACCTAGGAAAAGTCAGTAAACAGTCGATCATCCCAATGGCCGAATTTCTAGAACAGGTACGACAACGGATACAGACCTTGTGCAGCCTGTGCCTGAAACGACCAAATCGACACATCAATTGCGATCCGCAACGGGGCCCCCGTAGACCTCAGATGGTCATCAGCGAGCTTCGCAAGGGAAATGCGCTCCCCAGGGCCTAATTCTGCATAAAGCCTACAACCACCCGATACACAGAATTAGCAATTGCAGCCGAAGGGGCAGTGCAGTTGGTTACCGACCCTGTGATCCCCATCTATCATTCGCCTCCTACACCGTCTCCTGCACCAGCATCTTCTCTGTAGTGAACGCAACGCGACTGGTAGCGATGAATGATTAGGAGTTCAGGGTCGAGACAAGTGGCCGAATTTATGTATGTAGGGTCAAATCAACTGAAGGACTACCCGGAGCTTGTTGTGCATTTGCGCGAGATGGGTTTAGTAGATATAGATACAGTTTAGCCTCGTGTTGCAGATTTTGTTTCGTGGTGTGAGGTCCGTTTGTTTGTTTTGTTTGATCGTCGCATAGCAACCGGCATTTGGCAAACGAGTCCTGCTGCGCTACCTAAGTTGTGAAATCTTAGCGCTGATGGAAACTCTATCACACCAAAAGTTCTTTTCCGTTCCAAACGAAATTAAAATATATAGATATATTTATATTAAAACAAACTCTCTGACCTTCGGTTTTTTTTTTTTTTTATTTTTTTTTTGGGGGGGGGGTAAATAGAATAGATATGTATCAAAATATTTTCATACATGTTTGTTATGGAAAAGGCCAGAGAATTTTCCCATTTACAGTACATTTATAAGTAAATTCATGGTGTTAATATCAGTGGAAAAACCATGTACCTATACTGTCTTCACCCATTATGTCTCTATATATATATCATCCCCTCAAATATTATCTTATTTCTTATCATATTATTTGAAATTGGTCTTCTCGATAATTCTTTCTCTACAAAGTTTAACTTCTGCCAGTTATACACATCTTTCGATATTAATTTCTTAACTGGTGTCTCTGATCTTCTTTTTATAAGTATATAAGTACCCAGTCAGATCCACTCCTTACTATCGCAATCACAAGTTATATCATAACTTCAATACAGAAAATCTGGGTGCATATCTGTTACGAACCCTCTCGAATCACGATCCTGACCCCGATCGATATCGCCGGCAACCCACGCACTTGCCAAAGTATATCATGTGACTATGTTCTTGACCCTGCCTCTCCTGGCTAGCCGACATCCGACCGCATCCCGGAAGTCCTAGTTGCTCGCTTATGGATTTGACACTTGAGAGTCGAACCAAAACTGGCACGACTCTCAAACTAGGAAATACCCTGGAAAACCTCGAACCCTATTTTGACCCAGACCTTATTTGAGAGTCGAACCAAAACTGGCACGACTCTCAGATTTAGGAAATACCCCGAAAACCCTCGAACCCTATTTTGACCCAAACCTTATTTGAGAGTCGAACCAAAACTGGCACGACTCTCAGATTTAGGAAATACCCCGGAAACCCTCAACCCTATTTTGACCCAACCTTATTTGAGAGTCGAACCAAAACTGGCACGACTCTCAGATTGGGAACAACCTGCTCTCGCTCAAAACTCTTTCTTTAGCTTATCAGAAATTTCACCTTCACTTATGTACAATTCTTCAGGTCTTCTGTTCGCACCAGCGTTATCCGTTATTGCCAGACGCCTCATTCTCGACGATCTCACAGGATCCGTGTATCCGTGAGCTGGCTTGCATGTTCATCTTCCGTTATGCTTTGTCTAGACTGTTGTGTTAGCCAAAAAGGTGTTGTTCGAGATGGAGACAGGATCTCTATAAAAGAAGCCTGTTCTTGCCGTCTGTATTCTGTTTCTTTCTTCCCCATGTAACAACTTGTCTACCTTCCTGTACCTAGTTGTTATACGAATATATCTGCACCACTGTTCTTGAGAGTAGCTCAGACTACCTCGCCTTCTCGACCTTGACCTCGATACCTCGCTCGACTTTGGTTTCGCCCGAAGTCCTAGACACCTGATCACACAGTAGAGCTCCCTACGTGTCGATACCTCGACACTCGCGTCCATCACCTGCGATCGCAGGTGATACCCCGAACCTAGAATAAGTCGTTGTTTACCGCGTCGACGCGGGAATTACCTTCCAACCTCGTCGATAACATTTTGTTACGTCATATATAGTCTCCGCTACAAATAAATATGTCCGAAGCAGTATGGAGGCCTCCGGCTCCGCTCCACCTTCTGAAATTGCTATGTGGCGCACCTTGGTCGCTGCCCTCCGAACTGACAATACCCCTCCTTCTGCTCTACCACATATTCCTGCAAGAACTCCCGCCTCGTTTTTCACTGCCATTCATGCAGCCCATGGTGCCGGCATACAGTCAGCACGCGGAGTACCATCAACTTTCGCTCAACCACTCACAGGCACTTCTACCTCAACTGAGTCACTCTGGATCTATTATAACCGCGGATATCAATATGGCTTAACCCTCCCAAGCCTCCTCCATGACCGCGCTTCAGTGCCTACCTCCACTCGTGCCCCTAAAGTCCATGAGCCTGAGAATTTTGATGGCACTCGATCAAAATTCACTCGATTTCTCACCAAGCTTTCTTTGGTGTTCTCCTCCGATCCCTCTCGATATACTAGTGAAGCAGCCAAAATTGCCTATGCTGCTTCCTACCTCTCTGGATCTGCTGCCGATTGGTTTGAGCCCCACCTCAACAAAACAAGTGGGACCGTTGATTTCCCTACTTATGAAGCCTTCGCTAAGGCATTGAAAAATGCCTACGACGATCCCGATGCTCGCGCCACTGCAGAACGCAAATTGCTTAATCTCCGCCAAGGAGACCGCGATTGTTCCTCTTACCATGCTGAGTTTGCAACTCACGCGACAATTTTAGCCTACGATGATAGGACTAAAATATCCTTCTTTTCCAACGGGGCTAATACCGGGCTCAAAACAGCCCTTTCCTATCAAGCCTCTCCCCCAGAATCTTTCGACGAATTTGTCCAGCTTTGTATTAAGCTGGACAACCGCGCTAAACTCCTACGCACCCAACACCCTCTTAGAGCCTCCAGCTCCAACCAATCCACGACCCCTACCGTTCACCAGCCCCTTCTACTTCGGTTGGTACCGCCGCTGGACCCATGGACCTTTCGACCACAACGAAAAAGCGTGGACCCTTAACCCCCGAAATCCGCAAACACCGCAGAGACAATAACCTGTATATGTATTGTGGAGGATCTGGTCATTGGGCGACAGTCTGCCCAGTCTCAGCCAAAAATAAAAAGTTGGCTGTAGCCGGTACTACCCCCACTGCCTCTCCCGATACCACCACCGACAATCTCTTTGAGTTGTCAAAAAACGAACGTACTCTTTGATCAATGATGGCCGATCAGAGAGTGCCAGATGCAACCTGGCGCCATCAATCATGTCCATGACCCTGTCCATATGTTTAATTCATTTTCTGTTTTGAAGGAAGTCCACTTAGAAGGTACTGGTTATGTATTACCTTTGGTTTCTCGTAAGTCCCGTCAATGACTAGCTCGTCGACGGCGCCTTGCGAATGCGTTGCGAATTTCTAGAATTGCTGTGCTTTCTACTGATTGTCATGATTTGGGGTCTGAAGACCTACTTGCTTTGCCGTGTATAGTCAATGAAGAGCTTTCTGCCACGTGCATGGTAGACTCGGGAGCTAGCTCCCAGTTTATCAATATTGGCTATGCCATGAACATGAACTTGCCATTGGACGTGAAAAACAAGCCGGAAAATCTCGTACTTGCTGATGGGAAACCTTCACCTATCGGAAAAATCACACCACACTTGCACCTTGAAACTCTCTATCGACCAACATCAAGAAACCCTCACATTCCATGTTACCAAGTTAGCCGGGTGGGACTTGATTGTGGGAAAAACATGGCTTAGGCGACACAACCCAACGATTGACTGGTCAGTTAATACCATCGCTTTCGCCTCCAGATTTTGCCATGCCCATTGCCTACCAACCCGCCCTCCGAAAACACCTCCCGCGACTAACCCACTTCGGATATCAATTATTTCCAGAGCAGCTTTTCGGGTTATTATCAAGGACCCGGATGCTCGCCTCTGTATTGCAGCAATATATGCCTCCATTGACGAGGATGAGTCCGTTGAACCTGCTGCTAAATTGGTTCCTTCTGAATATCATGATTATCTGCTCTCTTTTCAGAAAAAGAAGCTCGAATACTACCCCCACATCGATACGTTGACCATGCTATCCCTTTGCAAGAAGGAGCCAAACCTCCTTTTGGCCACATGTACTCTATGTCTGACTCAGAACTCAAGGAAGTACGCAAATGGATCGACGAGAATTTATCCAAATCCTTCATACGAGCCAGTTCTTCTTCTGCAGCTCTCCGTCCTATTTC
>WHUX01000759.1:0-11713 GCA_015179025.1 Terfezia claveryi
TCTCTCTGCATCCAAGGTGTAGAGAGAAATTTCTTGGACTTTTCCGTGATGGCGCTATTACTCGCGCTGAGCTGAGCAAGAATTTTCTCCCAAACCCGTTTTTCAAAAAGGTCAGAAAGGCAAAGAGAAATGATAGACCCCCCGCTCATGAAGGAGGTAACCGGGTATACATTTAACCTCGATAGCTTGGGAGTCATCTTGGATAAGACGTCCATATTCCACTATCACGAATTTGTGGCTTTCTTCATGAACAGGCTCGATGATCAACTGTCACTGCTTGCCAACTATAGGGACACAATGAAAAATAAGAAAGTAGGTTTTGTAGAAGCCGAAAAGGGTGCGAAAGATGTTCTTAAAAAGATCAACCAGGGATGGCTGTATTGGGAGATCTTCTACACCGAAGTGACAGTTTTCATATATACATACACCAACCGTCTATTGCCAGCTTTCTAAAGCGAGCAAGTTACGATTCGTTCTCTTTCTTTATGCCCCAGGTAAGTAATGTCCTTAAGAACAATTAAGATTCTCCGTTTCTAATCTGAGTATAGATATTAGGAATAATCTGGAGGACGAGGGGGTTCTGTTTAGCCGTGAGGCTGTGCACGACGATCCGGTTCGTTGCTTTTTGAAGTGGTTAGGTCTTGTTGTCCAGTGGACTGAAGCCACATTCATCCTGACCAAGACATTAAAGCAAAAGGTTTCTATTATGTTTGTGGACAACCCAGCCAATAGTAACACGAAGATGCAAGCGTGTTTGGACGATTTGTTGCATTGGGTGTTGGATGATAGTGATGATTTCGAACGAATTAAAAAAGCCATACAAGCCAAGGCGGCGCAAAAGGTTGAAGAAGACGAGGCTTGGCTAGCATTGACAGTAGAGAATTGGGACAAATGGGGAGACAAGTTCACAGGAAAGGTGCATTGCGAAACATTATTGGCATTTCTAAAGGCTTTGGAATACGACAAAGTAGATGCACTTTTAGAGCCTGCCTACAAGGCAGACTTTCAGAAATTGTTGGCGGAATTGCAGGTACGTACTCATCTCCAGATGTCTTGGGAATAAACATATGTTGATTAGGTATAGGGCACCAAGAATATGATGGGGGTTTCGAAGGCGTGTTGTTTGATGTGTGAAGGCTATATCGGGTATATTCAGCCGGATCTGAAGGTGCAAGGGACTACGGGGAAGATCTTCCCGTGGCCCTCCCCGAATTAGAGGTGGATGAAGTGGTGGTGGAACACGTCTTAAGTGACTTGAAAAAATTGGTGTGGAGGCTATTGTTTGACCTCGACGTGTTTGCAATCGATCGTAGACTTTCTGGTTCTGACGACGGAGAAGATGAGCTTGACGTTGATCTGGGGAGCCTAGCTTAGACTTTTTTTTCTCTTTTTATTTTTTCTTTTTCCTTTTTTCTTTTTTTCTTTTTCCATTTTCTTTCAACGTTTCCTTTTCTTTTCGTCTTCTTTTTCCTTTTCTTTGTTTTGGCTAAACTAAGTATTTTATACATAGGTACGTAATAAGCTGGACAAGAGAATAAGATTGTGGATTTATATTGTATTGTAGAGCAACGCACTTGTCACGCACAGTCATGAAAAGCTCAATAAGTTACAAAAAAAGTAGCAATTAAGACAGAGAATTCCATTTTTTTTTTTTTTTTTTTTTTTACTGGCCATTGATGATCCTAATTTTCCACCATTGCATTAAGTTCCACAACCGTGTCAGCCAACCGCTTCAGGTCCTCAACCGAAGGAACCAGACCCTCACGGATTGCAACTTCGAAAAGCTTCTTCCGCTTAACTGACAAAGTTGTGACACCCCAAGCCAATAAATAGCTTCAAGGGCATCTGACAGAGTCACATTGTGCACTGTGCTATTGAGTGCGTTATGGAAGTCGACGTTGAGCAACTTTAGGAGAGAATGAGCGTCGGAGTTTGTGTGTAGGTGAAGGGTGCGAGCAACAAGATAAGCGTTGGCATGGAGGAATCGACTGTATTCACTTCGAGTAATAATAAAGGAGGCTGTGTTGTAGTCAAAACTTGGCCCAGTATTGGTATCTTTGAGCGGTTCGGGACCAGTTCGTAGCCGATGTAGGTGTAAATCTACGGGTAGCAGGATATGCTAGCATACACGGAATAGAACGTATGATGGGGTAGGCTCATCATGGCCTCCCGCCGGACCCGCACATGAAGGATGAATATTTAAAATAAAATAAGAATGTATGCACGACGGGGCAGTATTTACCAAGGCGCACAGTTCTCTAATAACGACAGATCGGAACTTGCTCGCTCCTTCCGCATGTCGTCGAGCTTTGGTGATGTAACTCTTAATCCGCGTTTCATTCCCCACGGCAACAAGAAGTCGTGGTGGATTCGGAGGTTTTAACTTTACGGATCCACTAGTAAAGACTAGATCGGGTAAGTTGGTGTTATTGTCACATGACCTTTCAGAAAACATATAAGGTCGAAGTTCTTCCTAAAGTTGAAAGTATCATAGTTCATACTTGTGTATTATATTATATAGAAGAAAAGGATAATTATGAAGAAGATATTTAAAGCCTTAAAGCAGGAGATTCACCATCTTCAATTCAGAATGATTTCTATATGTATTAAGTTTAGCTACCAAAAAAATAGACATCTTAACTCTACTATCTCATTAAATTAAGCCTTATATGTTAAGCTCTACCTTTTCATATCATATTGCTATACATATATACTTTTGACTACAATCAGGAACGACGGCAGTTTACCTTGTGGGCCAGCAGCGCCATTAAATTTGAAAAAAAAAAAAACAAGCAATGCCATTAAAGACAAACTGTAGTTAGTTGTGGGCTGGAACTCTCGATGCTCCACGCCCCAACCAGGGGTGAGGTAGAAACTATATATTGAAAGAACTAAAAGTGTTGTGTTTAGGAACTTTGTTCTGCAACCTAAAATCTATTATCTTGACTATTGGCCAATTTTGGTTCCCTCTCTACACACGGTAGCTTATATATCCTAGGGAAGTAATTTCATCATTATAAATCGTTAGCGGAGATAGATGCTACTTTTCATCTAGGAGAGAATGTATGCTTCATGCATGTGCGTGCATGTTATGTGAAACTTTGACATGTAGGTATTGTAAAAGGGGCTTCGCCTAGATTTGGACGATACGGCAGCTCGAGTGCCAGAATTTTTTCTCAGATAAATCACTCTGCTGCGATTGATATGGCGTGGGGTGTTTCTTCGAGGAGTACGTAGATTATCACAGAACGGCTCACTCACTTAAAAAAGCGTCCCAATATATCCATCCACCCAGGGGAGAATCCCAGAAACCATCCCATAGTTGCTTCAACTAGGATCGTATTATTTTATTTTAGTCTAAGGCTTCCACTTTAATCCACACTAATCCAAAATGCCTTTCTCCCTCTCTCTCTGTGTTGAATTCTGCACATTATCTAACGGGTACGGTTCAAGGCACTGACCTGCGATGTTTAAACAGGCAAAAAGGGAACAACTTGCTGCGATGCATGATTTGGGGGTCGGAAGTTGGCTGCGTAATTCTCTTTGATTGTTACACTTTCTATTTACAAGAACTCTTTTATCTCAATCCCTGGAAAGAATGATTTATCAGCCCTGATTTAGCCCATGACTACACCTTGTTTCTATCCCCAGTAGTACTAGGTATCATGTTTTGGACCTCTGCTAATTACCTATCACAATTCGTGATGTTTTAGTTCTGTGCAAACAATAATTGATGATGTGATGTGCAGAACTCAATGCAAAGATGCAGAGATGTATTCGGTCCTTTTATATAATGGGTGTTTTTGATGACAGGTGTTGATTAAGATGCATGTTAGGATGAAGTGAGACAACCCAGTATGTGAGTAAAGTTTACATTGCGGAATTCGTATCTTGGATATACATATATATACAGCGTATTAATAGTGTTGCCCTTCAGCGAGTTCCTCACCGAATTACTTGACGTATGCGGGAGGATGTTCACTTCTACCTCATAGATATGGCCCACATGACTTACAGACCAAATCGGTAAGCTCTTCAATACGCAAGACTAGTGAGTTCCCAAACAATAACCCAGAATGGGAACGGGCTGGCTAATTTTGATGATGTTGATGTCATAGGGATCATTTGCAATTCCAAGCTTTCAGGGAACGGGGTGGAAGAGTGCTCCTGGGACAGTATACATTGATTGAGATGGGAAAGAAAATGGACATGTGGTCAGTTTTATAATTAATATTGGTCGAAGAGATTATGGTATAGTAAAGGACTTCCTGGAAATACTATTAAACGAGCTGTATCCCGGCTCCCTTTTGCTAAAACCCGGTCCTTGCAATCGGGGAATGGGTACCAGAGACCCCCTGAGAAGAGGAGCCCCTTCTGAACCAATTGTAGCACATGTTCTCTAAAAGCAAAAAATAGGCGTACTATAGAACGAGGTTTGATACCTCTGACCAGGCGTTGGGTGGTCAAGTGGACTGTCATGGCTTATAGACGATTTTCTAGCTAACGTAATCAAGAAGAGCTAGCATGACACGTCATCGTAACCCTAGCCCCGTCTCCCCAAGCACTCCTTACATCACAGTCAGACACAGTATTACATAGTCACATCCCTGCCCCTACCCACTGCCTAATAACATCGTGCCCGCCTCTTGCTGTTGCTGCGGCGAGGGAGGCAACCTAACAACAGCTTCCACCATTTTCTTCTTCCGTTCCGCCCTTTCCCTCTCACCCTCCAACACAATCTTCTCTCTTTCCTCCTCCCAACCCGGAGCCCCTGGCAGCTGCAGCTTCGAATCAACATGGGTTTTCGGTCTCGACTCCAACTCTAACCTTTCAGCCGCACTCCCAAACGCCGCCGCCGCTCCAAGTCCAACTTCCTCAGCAAAATTTAAATTTATCAGCTCACTTGGAGCGGGAGATCCCGAATTCCCTATCCGCCAAGGAATGCCTTTATAGCCCCCTGCGCCGGTAGTCATGGAGCCAGAACTCTCGCTGCTATCATCACTACCTGCGATGCTTTGCAGACCGCCAGTACCGGCACCAGTGAAGTTCTCTTGTTCATCTCCGCGTGAAATCCCAAGAGTGCTCGCACTGCTGTTGGCTGCACTGAAACGTAATTTGTTCACGTTGGAAGTGATGAGCTCAGATCCTGGTTCTCGTCCCTCGTTTCGAATACTCCCAGGGACATTGATTGTTAGAAGAGGGGTAGTGCTGTCCTGGCTGCCTTCAGCTGCGGCGGCAATTACTGCAGTCGTAAGTTTCTGTCGCAAAGTCTCTCGTGGAGGGGTTGATGGAGAAGGGGTGGGAATTGCAGGTAGCAAAGAAGACACAGATCCTGTTCGTGCCTTGAAGACATGTGGCGGTGGTGAGTATTTTGTGGTGATATATGCTCCAGGCTTCCGCCCTGTGGTGCAAATGGGAATAAGAATTGTGTTTTCGAATCATTCGCTTGAACAGATACTGCATTGGTTCTCGATTGCGAGCTCGCTGCTGTGTACGGCTCGCTCCTCAACCTTTCTGTGACACGAGGAAGGGAGTTCGTTTCCTGTCCGGCACCAAGCATCAGTATCTTCTATCAATCACATCACCAGATGGTCACTCCAAGATTGAACTTACATTGTCACTTTCCAAATCAGGCCCCCCTTGCCATTCGTTTTGAAAGCGAATATTGAAGTCCTCCACACTCAATGCGTACCCGTGACGCACCAGCACATGGCCAGCTTCCCCGGAATGCGAATATTGGCTGCCAATTATGTGCCCACTACCACATTTACCGCCACTTAGAAAGCAGTCCCCACAAATGAATCCTTTTCCCATCGGACATCCTTTGCACCTCCACCAAACTCCAGAGCCGAGTCTTCCCACCTCCTGGTTGCAATGCACGCAGTTGCACTTACTCATACCGATAGCAGGCAGGACACCAAGAACGGCACTATGAGCCGCAAGATATGTTCCCGGATGGGCAGCCATCGCACCACCAGGTGCAAACACTCCACCAAAGGCTCCACCCGGTTTCAACAATCTAAACATCTGCATTGTAAAAGATGCAACCTCCGCACTCAGCGGGGCTGCTTCGCCGTCAATGTCTGTATTCAACCACTCCAGAAGACGTTCTTCGTTCGACTTTAGGTGATCGGGAAGGCTTCGTGCTCGCTGCATCTGGGTCTGTAGCCAATTTTGGCAAATTCCTTTTCGGGTGACTTCTGTAGTGGACCAGCTTGATTGGCGAGAGATTCATTGTACTTTTATCCACTTGAATTGGGCGTCCTACGCGATAGTAACGTCGTGCTGGCGTGGAGGTGCGACTTTGGACTCTGATGCACCATCCAGGCCTCCGCAGGAAAATTGCTCCTCACTTTGGGGATAACACCATTCGGTGCCTCTCCACATTTCAAACACTTTGCTCCCATAGCGTTGTATCCCATCGAGGGTCCTATCACTGGTCAATTCGAATCTAAAAGACCGAAGAAAAAACGTCTACCTTAAATTCCCACTTTCTGCTCGTTTTTCATTGCGAATTATGATCTCCAGGTATACCAAAACATGCACTTCAGCTTTTTTTCTCGTTCAACCAAGCCAGTTATAGATTTCCTGGATTGTCCACTCCACTTTTGTTTGCCCTCTCAAACAATGGGTAAGTCAAAATTCTGAGAGAAGGAGACTATACTTCACCCTCAGAATCGGAGTCTTCAGTATCCACAAGTTCATCAAAACTAAAAATCAAATCCGTCTCAGCAAGAACCTCATCTCCAACTACTTCCCTCTCAAGTTGTATAACTCTTTGCGGTATTTCCAGTAGCTGAATTTCTCTACTACTGGGAATCATTGCCACAGATAACCAATGACCTCTAGAGTCTTTGTATCCGTAGCTCCATCCATCATCCCATCTAATCCCACCTCGACAACCTCCCACTCATCCTGCTCCTCACTAATCCTCTCCGTCCGATACCAGTGTAAGACCTCCTGCGGCTTCTGGCGTAAGTTGACATAGTCTGAGTCATGGGACATGTTGACAAAGCTGCCTGTTTGGACGGTAGAGGTATTTCCTGTACTCATTGACCCGTTGTCGAATTTGCTCACTGAGTCATTTTGAAGTGCCCTGCGGGAAATGCAGAAGTTCTCGTCACTAGAGCAAAGATCGTAGTTTTGCATCGAAGAGCTTGTAGCTTGGGAGGAGGTGCCCCAGGCGGGGGTTGGCCAGGTCGAGCTGGATTTGAGGATTCGATCATATTGAGGAGTAGCGCTGCTAGAGTCATAACGAAGGGTGGAAGAATCTGATTCAGCATTCCTGGATACATCTCCACTATCCTCACCACATCCTGTCTCGTTTCAGATATCTCCTCCAGCACACTTGAAGACAACGAGGGAGGGAGCTGCAGCTCGTGGGGCTCTACTAGCGCTATGTCCTTCTGCTCTTGTGAAACATTCTCGTGATAGGAAGGAGCAATAGTCCCGAGTGGGGTCTCAGATGGCATGGTCCAACAAATGCTAAAGGAACTAAATGACAGTGATAGGAGCTTAGGCGGGGGAGGGAGAGCAGTCCAGGATGCCCTTTCTGTAAGCCGTTGAGGAGGGGAACAACGACAGGCGACAGGAGGTACGATGCAAAGGACTGACAGGACGGTTCCTCCAAGTTCGCTGAAATGCAGAACGGACAAGAACTCAAACGTTGGGTTAGTCTGGCAGACGGTGGGTCTCTACAGTAAATTCCAGTCCAGTTCAGAAGTCGCTCTCCATTTCGTACTTGGCGCCTGTTTGGGAAGTAGCTGGGAGAGGAAGGTCGAGCGTAGTCTGATTGAGTCAACCGGAGACAATAAGTAAATGAAATAAATACATTCTGCTCGGGATATGTGATTCTGTAACAAGATCTTTACAGTATGCCGGTATGTCCAGCGGGATGAAATAGAAATGTGGGTCACGTTCGTGAAAGTTTGACCCTCCACGTTCCTCGTATTTTATTTACTAGTTATCTCAACTCCACTCCCCAAAAACAAGTGGTATATATGCTATATATAATCCCATCCAATCTTATCTCGCGCAATCACCATTCCATAACGAATCTAATCACGCCAAACGGCGGACCAGGCATTGGATAAGAAGTCAAAACTGGGTAGTGAATGTTGATATTGATACCGGGGTCAGTCGCAGAGCATCCACCCGGGAAAGTGAGTCCGGAGGGAGGCACCGCCGACCCGCCACCAATAACACTAATCTGTGTGCAAGAAATATAGATGCCAGAATCAACCCTAATTTTACACCTCAAGTCTGTGGATCCATTTGCGTCGGGAAAGTTGTAGTTGGTGTTTTGGCGAACATACTGATACTCACGAGCTAAGTGAAACGGTCTGTGATTAGGGCTGTTGTTAGTTCCGCTAGGTAAATAAAGTGGTTGTTACTGACGGTGGGATGGTAGTTCGGGGGAAGGGTCGGGGTATTTCATATTGGTTCAATTTGGTTGCGGAAAAGTGGAAATACTCTGAGAGAGGGTTCTGGATCGACTGGTGGGATGGGGAATGAGACTTAAGTGAAAAACAAATCGTGGTCTATTTTATACCAGAGAAGCCCCTATATCAATATACCCCACGAATTTCGAGCCGACGTATTGAGCAGATAACCTTGGATCCCCGATATCACGAGCGATCCCACTACTTCTCCAAATACTTTTTGCAGCCCACAAACAGATGTAGACCACCACCAACCTCCATTTGGCACAGCTTTGGGTCGCCCAGCTGTAAAACTGACTCCAGAATATCCCAAGTCTAGACCCTTGGTTTCTGGGGGAGATCTTCCTAAACTTCGAGGGAATTTCTGGGGAAGTCGGCTCGTCCGGCTGAAGTGGATTCAATAAATAAAACAATATCAATAACATCCCCCGTTGGGCTTAGTTGCTGCTGCTACGATTTACTCATGAGCATCGCACTGGTGCCGTCATGTCCATGGAGAATATCGTTTCTGGAAACCAACCACGCTATTTCTCGGATATCTATCGTTTCAAAGACGATACCAAGAAGAAGAAGAAGGACCATAGGTAATACCGGCGTTGAAAACTTTTGTTCCGAAGCCATATTATATCCGCACCGTTGCTCACGCCCCACGCGGATATACTCCACGATTTTAAAACAGCTACTCTTGTTGAATTTGGTACGTTGCAGGGTTATAAGCACCATCGGGGATATGCAGATGGTTTCGGACAATTGAATAAGGGTGTGGATAAGCTTGGGTGTGCAGATGTTTTCGGACAGGTGAATGCTAGTGTAAACAGGTGATACGAGCGTGAATGTTTGGACAAGTCCATGAGCTTTTTCGGGTATATAAGGCCCACCTTTTTCTCCTTCTTTTCGTCTTCTGGAGTCAGTCCTTTATATGTGTATCTTAGGAATACTAAGCGATCTTTACGATTGTGTGATTTTTCAACTTTACCCCAGGTAAATAAAGTTCTGGGGTGTTGAACAAGCGAAACATTGCTTAGCGAGCTCCAACAAGGGTACGGACGATTAAGCCGTCGTTCCAGAGACTCAAGCGGAAGATTGTGGGGTGTTAGGGTGCCATATTATTGCCAGAATTCCCGATGAACCATATATATTTTATATCTTCAAACTCCTTGTGCCCCTATGCTAGCAAGTGGCCAATTAGCCTCGGTGCAATTATAAGAGCGTTCCTAACAGGGAGTAGAATACGGCATGATTCTTGCGGCACTCCAGATCTGTACTGCCTGATATGTACGTTTTCCTGAATATCCCTGAATTATATCTATAGTAATATGCTGATGAAGTATTCACCAGAAGCTTTACCCATGTGTTAGGTACCTAGAGCACTCCCAAGAGCGCATCCTCTTAACTCATTGTTATTTCGTCGATCAAGGAAGCTGTCGTAAAAGTACCAAGCTTTTCCAAGATTCAGTGTCAGCAGCAGAGGTTATAAGGAATGTGCTAACGGAATTTATCTGCCTATATTCCCGAAATTGCGGTGGATCTCCCGATTCCCCGCAATCATGTCTCTCAGTGGAGACCACGGTATATGGAAAACAACATGGATCCTCCTTTGTGGTAATATCTTGTGCTGCATGGTTCTAGATCTGGTCGCTGACGGAGAACATGTTGGAGGAACTGTCTTTAAAGAGCTTTCAAGAACTTATATTACCCTAGTCATCTGTTCACTCATGTTAGTAATTTACTTTTCCGTGCTTGGGACTGACTGGTATGGCAATATGTATTTATATTACCACTTCCATACCTCAAGCAATCGATCAATTTGCCACAAAACATTTCTCTTCCACCGATATGACCAGGTGTAAGGAATTTCAGCTGTTCTCCTTCTTGTGTTCCCAATCTAGTTTACCCCAAGGATGAATGGAGGCAGGTGGTGTTGCGCCCATTCGTACTGTAGTTTTCCCAACCGTCCTCGCAATCTATATGTTCGAATCATGAAATTGACGTTATTAATTTACATAAAACCGCGGTGGATATCAATACTTCCTTCTTCACCGGATGATATTTCTTGTGGTCGTTCAGAATGTTAGCACCATATACAACCCTCGTATAGAAACCAAGAATCCCCATACTTATTCAGCCCCGCCCATTCCATATCTCTAAGTGCTCTATTCCAATCCTCCCTCAACAATTCTGCCTTGTCCTATCATCTCATCTACACTGTGCCTGCACCGTACTAGTCACGCTAGGTGGGTTTTTGATTTGATCCCGAGTCCAAAACGGCTTTTGAGCCGGGATGTCAGTTTGAGGTCGATGGGTTCTGGTGGGACGAGAAGGTCGATCCTGAAGCCCATTCAAAGAGCTCGGAAATACTGTAGTCTCACTGTGGACACAGCCTGACTAAGGGCTGTGTTATATACGGTTGACAGTCGACATCCCAGTGGATATACATACCCAGATGTTAGCTGTAAGGTTGGGAAGAATATCCGGAAGAGACTGGGTGAATTTAAGTGTGGTACAATGCATACATATAAAGACCTGCGGGAGAGATTTGGAAGGATGATTGACTGTGAATAGGTGATTATGTTGCACGTGTAGAATGTACTACAATCCAAAATGTTTCTTTTTGAGCATATTCGAGTTCCGTATAGGGATAAACATATAGAAGTTGTATGTGCATTTCAGTACCCCGGAAGTGTCTAATTAAGTGAGCACACATAATCTTGAAAGTATCTCTGTACTTTCTTACCGCTTATCCTTATTCTGGTTGGCCTGAATTGAGTATTCCTAATTTAAGATGGAAAAGCCTATAACACCATGTCCAGAAAACCCAAAGATAATTCCATGAGTGATCAAACCCTTTATGGGTAGAGCTAATTATAAATGGACGCCAGTGCAAGATCTCTTGCGTCACCAAAGACCGGCCGAAAGAAAGCAAGTAAATATGACGATAATCATCAAACCCTACACCTCCACTCTTGAACCCACTTATCTCCAACCTTTAATATCATATTCATGACAACAATGACAACAATGATAAGCCTTTCTCCAAGTCTATCATGCCAGGTAATCGCCGGTCAATATTGACTTTTCTCGTAACCCATTGGTAGATATTTTCTGACTCCTTCAGGATTTAACTCGTGGTAGGGAACTGTAGATGTCGGATAAATATCAAGACGGTTCCAAACCATCATTTCGTCTGTTGTAAGATCTGCATTGCGTTCCTCCTAGTTTCTTTCCAGTTCCTGTAACACCTGCTCAACCGCCAGTTCCTGGTTTATGCTATG